>OZ007561.1:144264559-144387369 GCA_963931875.1 Pollenia griseotomentosa | reverse complement strand
GAGTTTAGCGATTACAAACAAACACGTCTCTTTATATATATAGATAGATAGATAAATTTTGTTTTTTCATTTTGGTGATTTTTAAAAACATTATGTTTAGCGATTACGACGAAAATGACAAAAATATAAAAACGTGGTACAATCTATCGGATAAATACGAAACTCCACAGAAACACTCCTCATACCTTATACATCAAACACACAAATTTTGGTCAAAGTCGTGCAGATCTGAGTTTTTGAGTTTAGCGATTACAAACAAACACGTCTCTTTTATATATATAGATAGATAGATAAATTTTGTTTTTTCATTTTGGTGATTTTTAAAACATTATGTTTAGCGATTACGACGAAAATGACAAAAATATAAAAACGTGGTACAATCTATCGGATAAATACGAAACTCCACAGAAACACTCCTCATACCTTATACATCAAACACACAAATTTTGGTCAAAGTCGGTGCAGTAGTTTTTGAGTTTAGCGATTACAAACAAACACGTCTCTTTTATATATATAGATAGATAGATAAATTTTGTTTTTTCATTTTGGTGATTTTTAAAAACATTATGTTTAGCGATTACGACGAAATGACAAAAATATAAAAACGTGGTACAATCTATCGGATAAATACGAAACTCCACAGAAACACTCCTCATACCTTATACATCAAACACACAAATTTTGGTCAAAGTCGGTGCAGTAGTTTTTGAGTTTAGCGATTACAAACAAACACGTCTCTTTTATATATATAGATAGATAGATAAATTTTGTTTTTTCATTTTGGTGATTTTTAAAAACATTATGTTTAGCGATTACGACGAAAATGACAAAATATAAAAACGTGGTACAATCTATCGGATAAATACGAAACTCCACAGAAACACTCCTCATACCTTATACATCAAACACACAAATTTTGGTCAAAGTCGGTGCAGTAGTTTTTGAGTTTAGCGATTACAAACAAACACGTCTCTTTTATATATATAGATAGATAGATAAATTTTGTTTTTTCATTTTGGTGATTTTTAAAAACATTATGTTTAGCGATTACGACGAAAATGACAAAAATATAAAAACGTGGTACAATCTATCGGATAAATACGAAACTCCACAGAAACACTCCTCATACCTTATACATCAAACACACAAATTTTGGTCAAAGTCGGTGCAGTAGTTTTTGAGTTTAGCGATTACAAACAAACACGTCTCTTTTATATATATAGATAGATAGATAAATTTTGTTTTTTCATTTTGGTGATTTTTAAAAACATTATGTTTAGCGATTACGACGAAAATGACAAAAATATAAAAACGTGGTACAATCTATCGGATAAATACGAAACTCCACAGAAACACTCCTCATACCTTATACATCAAACACACAAATTTTGGTCAAAGTCGGTGCAGTAGTTTTTGAGTTTAGCGATTACAAACAAACACGTCTCTTTTATATATATAGATAGATAGATAAATTTTGTTTTTTCATTTTGGTGATTTTTAAAAACATTATGTTTAGCGATTACGACGAAAATGACAAAAATATAAAAACGTGGTACAATCTATCGGATAAATACGAAACTCCACAGAAACACTCCTCATACCTTATACATCAAACACACAAATTTTGGTCAAAGTCGGTGCAGTAGTTTTTGAGTTTAGCGATTACAAACAAACACGTCTCTTTTATATATATAGATAGATAGATAAATTTTGTTTTTTCATTTTGGTGATTTTTAAAAACATTATGTTTAGCGATTACGACGAAAATGACAAAAATATAAAAACGTGGTACAATCTATCGGATAAATACGAAACTCCACAGAAACACTCCTCATACCTTATACATCAAACACACAAATTTTGGTCAAAGTCGGTGCAGTAGTTTTTGAGTTTAGCGATTACAAACAAACACGTCTCTTTTATATATATAGATAGATAGATAAATTTTGTTTTTTCATTTTGGTGATTTTTAAAAACATTATGTTTAGCGATTACGACGAAAATGACAAAAATATAAAAACGTGGTACAATCTATCGGATAAATACGAAACTCCACAGAAACACTCCTCATACCTTATACATCAAACACACAAATTTTGGTCAAAGTCGGTGCAGTAGTTTTTGAGTTTAGCGATTACAAACAAACACGTCTCTTTTATATATATAGATAGATAGATAAATTTTGTTTTTTCATTTTGGTGATTTTTAAAAACATTATGTTTAGCGATTACGACGAAAATGACAAAAATATAAAAACGTGGTACAATCTATCGGATAAATACGAAACTCCACAGAAACACTCCTCATACCTTATACATCAAACACACAAATTTTGGTCAAAGTCGGTGCAGTAGTTTTTGAGTTTAGCGATTACAAACAAACACGTCTCTTTTATATATATAGATAGATAGATAAATTTTGTTTTTTCATTTTGGTGATTTTTAAAAACATTATGTTTAGCGATTACGACGAAAATGACAAAAATATAAAAACGTGGTACAATCTATCGGATAAATACGAAACTCCACAGAAACACTCCTCATACCTTATACATCAAACACACAAATTTTGGTCAAAGTCGGTGCAGTAGTTTTTGAGTTTAGCGATTACAAACAAACACGTCTCTTTTATATATATAGATAGATAGATAAATTTTGTTTTTTCATTTTGGTGATTTTTAAAAACATTATGTTTAGCGATTACGACGAAAATGACAAAAATATAAAAACGTGGTACAATCTATCGGATAAATACGAAACTCCACAGAAACACTCCTCATACCTTATACATCAAACACACAAATTTTGGTCAAAGTCGGTGCAGTAGTTTTTGAGTTTAGCGATTACAAACAAACACGTCTCTTTTATATATATAGATAGATAGATAAATTTTGTTTTTTCATTTTGGTGATTTTTAAAAACATTATGTTTAGCGATTACGACGAAAATGACAAAAATATAAAAACGTGGTACAATCTATCGGATAAATACGAAACTCCACAGAAACACTCCTCATACCTTATACATCAAACACACAAATTTTGGTCAAAGTCGGTGCAGTAGTTTTTGAGTTTAGCGATTACAAACAAACACGTCTCTTTTATATATATAGATAGATAGATAAATTTTGTTTTTTCATTTTGGTGATTTTTAAAAACATTATGTTTAGCGATTACGACGAAAATGACAAAAATATAAAAACGTGGTACAATCTATCGGATAAATACGAAACTCCACAGAAACACTCCTCATACCTTATACATCAAACACACAAATTTTGGTCAAAGTCGGTGCAGTAGTTTTTGAGTTTAGCGATTACAAACAAACACGTCTCTTTTATATATATAGATAGATAGATAAATTTTGTTTTTTCATTTTGGTGATTTTTAAAAACATTATGTTTAGCGATTACGACGAAAATGACAAAAATATAAAAACGTGGTACAATCTATCGGATAAATACGAAACTCCACAGAAACACTCCTCATACCTTATACATCAAACACACAAATTTTGGTCAAAGTCGGTGCAGTAGTTTTTGAGTTTAGCGATTACAAACAAACACGTCTCTTTTATATATATAGATAGATAGATAAATTTTGTTTTTTCATTTTGGTGATTTTTAAAAACATTATGTTTAGCGATTACGACGAAAATGACAAAAATATAAAAACGTGGTACAATCTATCGGATAAATACGAAACTCCACAGAAACACTCCTCATACCTTATACATCAAACACACAAATTTTGGTCAAAGTCGGTGCAGTAGTTTTTGAGTTTAGCGATTACAAACAAACACGTCTCTTTTATATATATAGATAGATAGATAAATTTTGTTTTTCATTTTGGTGATTTTTAAAAACATTATGTTTAGCGATTACGACGAAAATGACAAAAATATAAAAACGTGGTACAATCTATCGGATAAATACGAAACTCCACAGAAACACTCCTCATACCTTATACATCAAACACACAAATTTTGGTCAAAGTCGGTGCAGTAGTTTTTGAGTTTAGCGATTACAAACAAACACGTCTCTTTATATATATAGATAGATAGATAAATTTTGTTTTTTCATTTTGGTGATTTTTAAAAACATTATGTTTAGCGATTACGACGAAAATGACAAAAATATAAAAACGTGGTACAATCTATCGGATAAATACGAAACTCCACAGAAACACTCCTCATACCTTATACATCAAACACACAAATTTTGGTCAAAGTCGGTGCAGTAGTTTTTGAGTTTAGCGATTACAAACAAACACGTCTCTTTATATATATAGATAGATAGATAAATTTTGTTTTTTCATTTTGGTGATTTTTAAAAACATTATGTTTAGCGATTACGACGAAAATGACAAAAATATAAAAACGTGGTACAATCTATCGGATAAATACGAAACTCCACAGAAACACTCCTCATACCTTATACATCAAACACACAAATTTTGGTCAAAGTCGGTGCAGTAGTTTTTGAGTTTAGCGATTACAAACAAACACGTCTCTTTTATATATATAGATAGATAGATAAATTTTGTTTTTTCATTTTGGTGATTTTTAAAAACATTATGTTTAGCGATTACGACGAAATGACAAAAATATAAAAACGTGGTACAATCTATCGGATAAATACGAAACTCCACAGAAACACTCCTCATACCTTATACATCAAACACACAAATTTTGGTCAAAGTCGGTGCAGTAGTTTTTGAGTTTAGCGATTACAAACAAACACGTCTCTTTTATATATATAGATAGATAGATAAATTTTGTTTTTTCATTTTGGTGATTTTTAAAAACATTATGTTTAGCGATTACGACGGAAATGACAAAAATATAAAAACGTGGTACAATCTATCGGATAAATACGAAACTCCACAGAAACACTCCTCATACCTTATACATCAAACACACAAATTTTGGTCAAAGTCGGTGCAGTAGTTTTTGAGTTTAGCGATTACAAACAAACACGTCTCTTTTATATATATAGATAGATAGATAAATTTTGTTTTTTCATTTTGGTGATTTTTAAAAACATTATGTTTAGCGATTACGACGAAAATGACAAAAATATAAAAACGTGGTACAATCTATCGGATAAATACGAAACTCCACAGAAACACTCCTCATACCTTATACATCAAACACACAAATTTTGGTCAAAGTCGGTGCAGTAGTTTTTGAGTTTAGCGATTACAAACAAACACGTCTCTTTTATATATAGATAGATAGATAAATATTGTTTTTTCATTTTGGTGATTTTTAAAAACATTATGTTTAGCGATTACGACGGAAATGACAAAAATATAAAAACGTGGTACAATCTATCGGATAAATACGAAACTCCACAGAAACACTCCTCATACCTTATACATCAAACACACAAATTTTGGTCAAAGTCGGTGCAGTAGTTTTTGAGTTTAGCGATTACAAACAAACACGTCTCTTTTATATATATAGATAGATAGATAGATAAATTTTGTTTTTTCATTTTGGTGATTTTTAAAAACATTATGTTTAGCGATTACGACGGAAATGACAAAAATATAAAAACGTGGTACAATCTATCGGATAAATACGAAACTCCACAGAAACACTCCTCATACCTTATACATCAAACACACAAATTTTGGTCAAAGTCGGTGCAGTAGTTTTTGAGTTTAGCGATTACAAACAAACACGTCTCTTTTATATATATAGATAGATAGATAAATTTTGTTTTTTCATTTTGGTGATTTTTAAAAACATTATGTTTAGCGATTACGACGAAAATGACAAAAATATAAAAACGTGGTACAATCTATCGGATAAATACGAAACTCCACACACTCCTCATACCTTATACATCAAACACACAAATTTTGGTCAAAGTCGGTGCAGTAGTTTTTGAGTTTAGCGATTACAAACAAACACGTCTCTTTTATATATATAGATAGATAGATAGATAAATATTGTTTTTTCATTTTGGTGATTTTTAAAAACATTATGTTTAGCGATTACGACGAAAATGACAAAAATATAAAAACGTGGTACAATCTATCGGATAAATAACTCCACGGAACCACTCATACCTTATACATCAAACACACAAATTTTGGTCAACGTCGGTGCAGTAGTTTTTGAGTTTAGCGATTACAAACAAACACGTCTCTTTTATATATATAGATAGATAGATAAATTTTGTTTTTTCATTTTGGTGATTTTTAAAAACATTATGTTTAGCGATTACGACGAAAATGACAAAAATATAAAAACGTGGTACAATCTATCGGATAAATACGAAACTCCACAGAAACACTCCTCATACCTTATACATCAAACACACAAATTTTGGTCAAAGTCGGTGCAGTAGTTTTTGAGTTTAGCGATTACAAACAAACACGTCTCTTTTATATATATAGATAGATAGATAAATTTTGTTTTTTCATTTTGGTGATTTTTAAAAACATTATGTTTAGCGATTACGACGAAAATGACAAAAATATAAAAACGTGGTACAATCTATCGGATAAATACGAAACTCCACAGAAACACTCCTCATACCTTATACATCAAACAAACAAATTTTGGTCAAAGTCGGTGCAGTAGTTTTTGAGTTTAGCGATTACAAACAAACACGTCTCTTTATATATATATAGATAGATAGATAAATTTTGTTTTTTCATTTTGGTGATTTTTAAAAACATTATGTTTAGCGATTACGACGAAAATGACAAAAATATAAAAACGTGGTACAATCTATCGGATATATACGAAACTCCACAGAAACACTCCTCATACCTTATACATCAAACACACAAATTTTGGTCAAAGTCGGTGCAGTAGTTTTTGAGTTTAGCGATTACAAACAAACACGTCTCTTTTATATATATAAATAGATAGATAGATAAATTTTGTTTTTTCATTTTGGTGATTTTTAAAAACATTATGTTTAGCGATTACGACGAAAATGACAAAAATATAAAAACGTGGTACAATCTATCGGATAAATACGAAACTCCACAGAAACACTCCTCATACCTTATACATCAAACACACAAATTTTGGTCAAAGTCGGTGCAGTAGTTTTTGAGTTTAGCGATTACAAACAAACACGTCTCTTTTATATATATAGATAGATAGATAAATTTTGTTTTTTCATTTTGGTGATTTTTAAAAACATTATGTTTAGCGATTACGACGGAAAATGACAAAAATATAAAAACGTGGTACAATCTATCGGATAAATACGAAACTCCACAGAAACACTCCTCATACCTTATACATCAAACACACAAATTTTGGTCAAAGTCGGTGCGGTAGTTTTTGAGTTTAGCGATTACAAACAAACACGTCTCTTTTATATATATAGATAGATAGATAAATTTTGTTTTTTCATTTGGTGATTTTTAAAAACATTATGTTTAGCGATTACGACGAAAATGACAAAAATATAAAAACGTGGTACAATCTATCGGATAAATACGAAACTCCACAGAAACACTCCTCATACCTTATACATCAAACACACAAATTTTGGTCAAAGTCGGTGCAGTAGTTTTTGAGTTTAGCGATTACAAACAAACACGTCTCTTTTATATATATAGATAGATAGATAAATTTTGTTTTTTCATTTTGGTGATTTTTAAAAACATAATGTTTAGCGATTACGACGGAAATGACAAAAATATAAAAACGTGGTACAATCTATCGGATAAATACGAAACTCCACAGAAACACTCCTCATACCTTATACATCAAACACACAAATTTTGGTCAAAGTCGGTGCAGTAGTTTTTGAGTTTAGCGATTACAAACAAACACGTCTCTTTTATATATATAGATAGATAGATAAATTTTGTTTTTTCATTTTGGTGATTTTTAAAAACATTATGTTTAGCGATTACGACGAAAATGACAAAAATATAAAAACGTGGTACAATCTATCGGATAAATACGAAACTCCACAGAAACACTCCTCATACCTTATACATCAAACACACAAATTTTGGTCAAAGTCGGTGCAGTAGTTTTTGAGTTTAGCGATTACAAACAAACACGTCTCTTTTATATATATAGATAGATAGATAAATTTTGTTTTTTCATTTTGGTGATTTTTAAAAACATTATGTTTAGCGATTACGACGAAAATGACAAAAATATAAAAACGTGGTACAATCTATCGGATAAATACGAAACTCCACAGAAACACTCCTCATACCTTATACATCAAACACACAAATTTTGGTCAAAGTCGGTGCAGTAGTTTTTGAGTTTAGCGATTACAAACAAACACGTCTCTTTTATATATATAGATAGATAGATAGATAAATATTGTTTTTTCATTTTGGTGATTTTTAAAAACATTATGTTTAGCGATTACGACGAAAATGACAAAAATATAAAAACGTGGTACAATCTATCGGATAAATACGAAACTCCACAGAAACACTCCTCATACCTTATACATCAAACACACAAATTTTGGTCAAAGTCGGTGCAGTAGTTTTTGAGTTTAGCGATTACAAACAAACACGTCTCTTTTATATATATAGATAGATAGATAAATTTTGTTTTTTCATTTTGGTGATTTTTAAAAACATTATGTTTAGCGATTACGACGAAAATGACAAAAATATAAAAACGTGGTACAATCTATCGGATAAATACGAAACTCCACAGAAACACTCCTCATACCATATACATCAAACACACAAATTTTGGTCAAAGTCGGTGCAGTAGTTTTTGAGTTTAGCGATTACAAACAAACACGTCTCTTTTATATATATAGATAGATAGATAAATTTTGTTTTTTCATTTTGGTGATTTTTAAAAACATTATGTTTAGCGATTACGACGAAAATGACAAAAATATAAAAACGTGGTACAATCTATCGGATAAATACGAAACTCCACAGAAACACTCCTCATACCTTATACATCAAACACACAAATTTTGGTCAAAGTCGGTGCAGTAGTTTTTGAGTTTAGCGATTACAAACAAACACGTCTCTTTTATATATATAGATAGATAGATAAATTTTGTTTTTTCATTTTGGTGATTTTTAAAAACATTATGTTTAGCGATTACGACGAAAATGACAAAAATATAAAAACGTGGTACAATCTATCGGATAAATACGAAACTCCACAGAAACACTCCTCATACCTTATACATCAAACAAACAAATTTTGGTCAAAGTCGGTGCAGTAGTTTTTGAGTTTAGCGATTACAAACAAACACGTCTCTTTTATATATATAGATAGATAGATAAATTTTGTTTTTTCATTTTGGTGATTTTTAAAAACATTATGTTTAGCGATTACGACGAAAATGACAAAAATATAAAAACGTGGTACAATCTATCGGATATATACGAAACTCCACAGAAACACTCCTCATACCTTATACATCAAACACACAAATTTTGGTCAAAGTCGGTGCAGTAGTTTTTGAGTTTAGCGATTACAAACAAACACGTCTCTTTTATATATATAGATAGATAGATAAATTTTGTTTTTTCATTTTGGTGATTTTTAAAAACATTATGTTTAGCGATTACGACGAAAATGACAAAAATATAAAAACGTGGTACAATCTATCGGATAAATACGAAACTCCACAGAAACACTCCTCATACCTTATACATCAAACACACAAATTTTGGTCAAAGTCGGTGCAGTAGTTTTTGAGTTTAGCGATTACAAACAAACACGTCTCTTTTATATATATAGATAGATAGATAAATTTTGTTTTTTCATTTTGGTGATTTTTAAAAACATTATGTTTAGCGATTACGACGGAAATGACAAAAATATAAAAACGTGGTACAATCTATCGGATAAATACGAAACTCCACAGAAACACTCCTCATACCTTATACATCAAACACACAAATTTTGGTCAAAGTCGGTGCAGTAGTTTTTGAGTTTAGCGATTACAAACAAACACGTCTCTTTTATATATATAGATAGATAGATAAATTTTGTTTTTTCATTTTGGTGATTTTTAAAAACATTATGTTTAGCGATTACGACGAAAATGACAAAAATATAAAAACGTGGTACAATCTATCGGATAAATACGAAACTCCACAGAAACACTCCTCATACCTTATACATCAAACACACAAATTTTGGTCAAAGTCGGTGCAGTAGTTTTTGAGTTTAGCGATCGATTACAAACAAACACGTCTCTTTTATATATATAGATAGATAGATAAATTTTGTTTTTTCATTTTGGTGATTTTTAAAAACATTATGTTTAGCGATTACGACGAAAATGACAAAAATATAAAAACGTGGTACAATCTATCGGATAAATACGAAACTCCACAGAAACACTCCTCATACCTTATACATCAAACACACAAATTTTGGTCAAAGTCGGTGCAGTAGTTTTTGAGTTTAGCGATTACAAACAAACACGTCTCTTTTATATATATAGATAGATAGATAAATTTTGTTTTTTCATTTTGGTGATTTTTAAAAACATTATGTTTAGCGATTACGACGAAAATGACAAAAATATAAAAACGTGGTACAATCTATCGGATAAATACGAAACTCCACAGAAACACTCCTCATAAAATATACATCAAACACACAAATTTTGGTCAAAGTCGGTGCAGTAGTTTTTGAGTTTAGCGATTACAAACAAACACGTCTCTTTTATATATATAGATAGATAGATAAATTTTGTTTTTTCATTTTGGTGATTTTTAAAAACATTATGTTTAGCGATTACGACGAAAATGACAAAAATATAAAAACGTGGTACAATCTATCGGATAAATACGAAACTCCACAGAAACACTCCTCATACCTTATACATCAAACACACAAATTTTGGTCAAAGTCGGTGCAGTAGTTTTTGAGTTTAGCGATTACAAACAAACACGTCTCTTTTATATATATAGATAGATAGATAAATTTTGTTTTTTCATTTTGGTGATTTTTAAAAACATTATGTTTAGCGATTACGACGAAAATGACAAAAATATAAAAACGTGGTACAATCTATCGGATAAATACGAAACTCCACAGAAACACTCCTCATACCTTATACATCAAACAAACAAATTTTGGTCAAAGTCGGTGCAGTAGTTTTTGAGTTTAGCGATTACAAACAAACACGTCTCTTTTATATATATAGATAGATAGATAAATTTTGTTTTTTCATTTTGGTGATTTTTAAAAACATTATGTTTAGCGATTACGACGAAAATGACAAAAATATAAAAACGTGGTACAATCTATCGGATATATACGAAACTCCACAGAAACACTCCTCATACCTTATACATCAAACACACAAATTTTGGTCAAAGTCGGTGCAGTAGTTTTTGAGTTTAGCGATTACAAACAAACACGTCTCTTTTATATATATAGATAGATAGATAGATAAATTTTGTTTTTTCATTTTGGTGATTTTTAAAAACATTATGTTTAGCGATTACGACGAAAATGACAAAAATATAAAAACGTGGTACAATCTATCGGATAAATACGAAACTCCACAGAAACACTCCTCATACCTTATACATCAAACACACAAATTTTGGTCAAAGTCGGTGCAGTAGTTTTTGAGTTTAGCGATTACAAACAAACACGTCTCTTTTATATATATAGATAGATAGATAGATAAATATTGTTTTTTCATTTTGGTGATTTTTAAAAACATTATGTTTAGCGATTACGACGAAAATGACAAAAATATAAAAACGTGGTACAATCTATCGGATAAATACGAAACTCCACAGAAACACTCCTCATACCTTATACATCAAACACACAAATTTTGGTCAAAGTCGGTGCAGTAGTTTTTGAGTTTAGCGATTACAAACAAACACGTCTCTTTTATATATATAGATAGATAGATAAATTTTGTTTTTTCATTTTGGTGATTTTTAAAAACATTATGTTTAGCGATTACGACGGAAATGACAAAAATATAAAAACGTGGTACAATCTATCGGATAAATACGAAACTCCACAGAAACACTCCTCATACCTTATACATCAAACACACAAATTTTGGTCAAAGTCGGTGCAGTAGTTTTTGAGTTTAGCGATTACAAACAAACAAGTCTCTTTTATATATATAGATAGATAGATAAATTTTGTTTTTTCATTTTGGTGATTTTTAAAAACATTATGTTTAGCGATTACGACGAAAATGACAAAAATATAAAAACGTGGTACAATCTATCGGATAAATACGAAACTCCACAGAAACACTCCTCATACCTTATACATTAAACACACAAATTTTGGTCAAAGTCGGTGCAGTAGTTTTTGAGTTTAGCGATTACAAACAAACACGTCTCTTTTATATATATAGATAGATAGATAAATTTTGTTTTTTCATTTTGGTGATTTTTAAAAACATTATGTTTAGCGATTACGACGAAAATGACAAAAATATAAAAACGTGGTACAATCTATCGGATAAATACGAAACTCCACAGAAACACTCCTCATACCTTATACATCAAACACACAAATTTTGGTCAAAGTCGGTGCAGTAGTTTTTGAGTTTAGCGATTACAAACAAACACGTCTCTTTTATATATATAGATAGATAGATAAATTTTGTTTTTTTTATTTTGGTGATTTTTAAAAACATTATGTTTAGCGATTACGACGAAAATGACAAAAATATAAAAACGTGGTACAATCTATCGGATAAATACGAAACTCCACAGAAACACTCCTCATACCTTATACATCAAACACACAAATTTTGGTCAAAGTCGGTGCAGTAGTTTTTGAGTTTAGCGATTACAAACAAACACGTCTCTTTTATATATATAGATAGATATAAATTCCTGGGATTCCTAGTTGGAACAAAGGGCCAGTACAAAAGCTTTCCATTGAATTCTATCTTCGGCTAGTCTTTTTGCTTCTCTCCATTAAGTTCTGGCTGAAAGCAGTTCATTTTCTATTTGGCGCTTCCATGTATTTGCGGGTCTTCCTCTACGTCGGCTGCCCTGGGGATTGTAATCAAGAGCTTTTCTTGTGACGTCGTTATGGTTTTTTCTAATAGTGGAAGACCAATGAACGCAGCATGCGACTGCGGGCGGCGATCAGCTGCTTTGTTTTTCGCTTGAAATTTTTTTGATAGGAAATGAAAGCGGCACATTTTAAAGCGGCAAATGTTGAATAAGCTGTTAAAAAAATGTTCAATCTATAAAAAAAAAGAGTTATTTGAACATTATAAGAATTTACTAATCAAATTAGTTTTTTTCCACTTCATTTGTAATGTTTTTTAAATTTATTTTGTTATATGATTATGTTTGTGGCTTCATGCGACTTAAAACAAAAGTTGAAAAAATTCAACTTTGCCGCGCGGCATCTTTTCCAAGTAATACCAAGTCTTATTTTTTGTGATGTGTATTTTTTTTTTATATGAACATTTTTGTAAACATTGCTACAATTTTCACAATGGCAATGCTATTGCCGCCCGCAGCCGCATGCCGCGTACATTGGCCTTCCACTATAAAGGTATGACCCAGCCAGTTAAACTTTTTCAAACGGATATCTAACATGATTTGATTTTGTTGGGTTTTTCGCCATAGATCATTATTTGAAATTGTTGTAGGCCAAAAAACACGTAAAATTCTTACGGTTAGTAAAAACCTGGAGTGCATTTGAGTCCTCACTTGTTATGTTCCATGTTTCACATCCATATAGTAAAACTGATTTTACATTTGAATTAAAAAGTTTTATTTTCGTGCGTAGAGTTATACGATTGGACTTCCACACTTTAATTAGTGAGCCAAATGATTGATTTGCTTTGACAATGCGGTAAGCTATATCTTCTTTGCTACCACCGGATGTAGTTATTATACTACCGAGATAGCAAAACTTGTCTACATCAAGTAGTGGGTGATCTAAAATTTTTAGAGGCTCGGTGTTGTTTGTGTTAATACGCAATGTTTTTGTCTTAGATATGTTTACCTTAAGACCAGCTCTGAATGCATTTGCAACAAGTATATTTAGTTTGGTTTGCATGTTATTGAAGTTATGTGACAGAAGACATATGTCGTCGGCATAATCTAAATCATCCAGTCTACCCTGCAGCCCAAAAGCTATACCACGATCACCTTTCATCGATTGTTCCATTACAACATCTAGAACGATGTTAAAAATAAGTGGGGAGAGCACGCAACCTTGTCGTACTCCTCTTTCAACTGGAAATTTATTGCTTACAAGTCCATCATGTAATACACGGTAGGATGCGTTATCGTATAAACATTTGGTTAGATGGATCAGGTGTTCTGGAATTCGTTTACATCTTAAAGCATGACATATGGCCGGTTGGTGTAACGTGTCAAATGTCCTTTCAAAATCTATAAAAAGCAAATATAATGCAGACCTCCACTCGAATGATTGTTCTACTATTATACGAAGACTGCTGATATGGTCTATACAAAATTTACCTCTCCTGAAACCAGATTGTACGTTGCGAAGTTCTGGCTCAATAGTAGCAGAAATGCGTTTGTTTATTATGTGAGCAATGATCTTGTTTGTCATGTTTAAAAGTGTGAGACCTCTCCAATTTTTTAGCTCGGCCAGATTACCTTTCTTTGGAATCTTAATTATTAGACCTTCTTTAAGTTCATCCGGGAGGTGTTAATTTACCCAGAAATGCTCTATTAGCGGTTTAAGTAACTGGGTTGTGGTTGTGCAATACACCCTTAGCAGTTCTGGTGGTAAATAGTCGGGGCCTGGAGCTTTATGACACTTCAGAGAAGTAATTGCAGATTGGATCTCTACAAAGTCAGTTGGCTCTATGTCGATATTTTTTATACGCGCCTGATGTTCTGCTACAGTACAGATGCATATCATCGAGTTTGTTGTGCTATTGTCGTTAGATAGCATATTTCTGTAATGGTCTTCCCACAGTTTAACAATTCTTAAAAGGTTTGGTGTTGACATGTTTGCTGTCTGTTAGTGTTTTTGTTATATTATATAAGTCTCTTGTTCTCATCGTCGCACTGGCCTTTTCAGCTTCGATGGCTAAATCGTCTGCCCACTTTCTTTTGTCACGCCTTGCACTTCGTTTAACCTGCCGGTTGGCATCGTTATATTTGCCTTGCAACTACGATTTTAATTGGCGAGTTTTTGCGTTATCGCGGGCGATTTTTAGTTGTTTCTGGCTTTCAATAAGTTCCCAGGTGCAGTCCGATATCCATGGCTTTCTGATTTCCTTCACATAACCCAGATGTTTTTGGCCAGTGTCTAGCAACATGGATCTAGCTTGCGACCAATATTGAACCGGATCATGACATCCTATGTTTATGAGTGCGGAACTTCTTGCACGAAGTTCGCTTATAAATGCAGTTGCAGTGGGTTGAATAGTCAATTTGTCTGTGTTTAATTTTCTATTTTTATTTTGCTTCTTGTTCTGCTGTGATCGCATTTTTATCATCGTCGTTAGCAGCTGCAGTGGGCGCATAGCATTGGATACAAGTAATATTACGAACTCTTGTTCTAAAACGCGCCATGATTATTCGATCTTCAAATGGTTTCCACTCTATTAGTGCTTTGCGGGCATTTTTCGACATTAAGATGCCCACGCCACTGGTTCTGGGGAATTCAGGCTGTTTGCCTGAGTAAATAAGGGACATCCCACTTTCGGTTCTGTATTCGCCATTGTCTGGCCATCGGGTTTCGCACAAGCCTAGGAATTCTAGTTTATAGTGCAACATTTCCTTTTCAACTTGTTCCAATTTTGCAATATCTATCATAGTACGTGTTCCTTTCTTCATGCTTAGAGTCGTCGCCAGGGGAGTCCGTTGGTTTACATTTGTACTGGTTTCATTAATCATTTTGTTTCGGATGAGTGGGAGATTAACCCTCTGCATCCAAGGCTGGTGTTGGGGCTGCCAACTTATTGCCTCCAGCCCGACAGCTTCGTTGCTCACACTAGCTAGTACCATAACGGATGTTATAATACCATTGCCCGGTGTCCACCTGCCCCTAAGGGTCGGAGGTCGTGAGTCTTCTTTGTTGGTTGCAAGAGCAAGGATTGGTTCTGGACTTTACCAAGTTAAAGACGATCAGTTCCGTTACCTTGTATGCCCAACTATGAAGCTTTATTAAATCCTTATTCATTGCGGTTTTAGGCGTACTTAATTGCTTTCCGAGAGTAGGCTTTAAATGGGGCCTATGGTAAACTACGTCCCGATCGTAGTAAGATTTCCAGTCATATAGATCGAATTTGTGCAAAATCTCATACCAATATGTGCATTCTGCCACTATTTATTCTAGGGATTTCAATCCCAAACTGCTTAAGAAAACTAGAAACAATTTAACATCAATATTCTTCCTCTCTTTTGAGTCGTTCGGAAGTGAGCTAGATTTCAACAGACGGACAGCAAATTATCCGGATTACCGCATGTATGTATTTATTAAAACTTATAAAAATTTGTCAGCCAACACCCTTCCACTAACACCTTTACTAAGTTCTTCAACAAAGGTACGTTCGTAAATGCAGTTGTTGCGCATTATTAAAGTTTAATTTTCATTGCAGACCCTTATCCGGAGTAGCGAATGATCCGGATTACCGCATGTATGTATTTATTAAAAATTATAATAATTTGTCAGCCAACCCCCTTCCACTAACACCTTTACCAAGTTCTTCAACAAAGGTACGTTCGTAAATGCAGTTGTTGCGCATTATTAAAGTTAAATGTTCATAAATGCATCACTTGTAAAAAACTTGGCTTTACTTTCATGTGTCAAAAGTTTTTTATGCAGTGATGACGCAGTCCTGCAGCAAATATTTGCAATTATTGCATTAGTTAATTTTCTGATGCAATAACTTTTAACATTAAAGAAATCGTTTTATTTTTCTTTTTTGATGATTTTTCTGTAATTTATAAGAAAACTATTGCTTTTGGTTAAATATTTTCAATACAATTTGCCATCGCCATTGTTGATAACATATTCTTTTATAATTTTATGTTCGCTCATTAAACTTTTAAAATTTAGCTTGTGTTCAAAAGTTCAAACTTTGCACAGCTGTTGTGCAGTAAAAAAGCATCAGCATCACAAGTGCAACTGGTGATCAAGCATCAGCAACAAAATTTTGCATCACTGCAGCAGTGATGCATAGTTTTGATGCATTTACAAACGTACCCCATTTTTACTTTATCTAAAATAGATAAAGTCTTGTGTGCTCTCTTCACTGAAGTCATCTTGCATCAATACTAAACTAAATACGAGGGGGTGCTTTAATACCATGGGAGATAAGGCCATGATGGCTTTATCTCTCATTCAAAAGGGAGATAAAGTCTTTTATTTTTTTTTGTTCATTTGAATGGGAGATAAGAGTCTTCCCGGAGACACAAAAGTTAAGTATTGAAATCTGGCTTCGCATACTAAAGTTTTTCTGCGTGGCGGCCTGCGGCCGCGCTTACGGGGTTTCTCCTCCAGTAGGACACGGCAGGTGGCTTCGCTGAATAAAGTTTTCCTGCGTGCGTCACAAGAATAAAAAAAATGACTTTTCCCGGAAACACTAAAGTAAAGTAACAATATTCTGGAAAAATATGACTTTATCTCACATTTGTGAAAAAAAAATATGGCTATATCTCTCCTTACATAAAATTTTAAATATGACCTTACATCACATAACTTAGTTTTTTTGCTGTTATTTTTCTTCCACAAAATTTTTTTTTTTGGTTTTTAGTTTATAGCAACATACATACATATACTTTTTAAGTTCTTAAAATATTGTTTTTATACACATTTTAAAATTTTTCCATTTTTTCTATTATAAAATTTTTGACTGTTTTGACCCCTAAATCTAGCGCCGAAGGCGCTAAATTTTCAACTCTGCATTCTTGCACAAGAAAAAACCGTTATTCCAAACGCAGACAAGTACTAGATTTCGTTGTAGTGTAAATTGGCTATTAGAATCACTCAAGGACCCAGAATATATATATTTTATAGGGTCTGAGATGAACAATAAAAAAGTTTCACACGGAATGACAAACTTAGTATACCCTCTTCACAACTAATTGTGACGGAGGGTATAAAAAGAGTAATTTAAAGGATTTGAACATTTGGATCATAACGGCCATTTCTTACTGATTCGACTGACTGTGTTTTGTAAGATACTTGGGATCTTAAACTTCGAAACGGGAAGATATATGGTTCCTGAAAAGGGGTATTTTTCAAAAGAAATATTTCGGTCATAACTGTTTTATTTGTTGAATTTAAAAATTAAACTTTGTTATTGCTTCATGTTGCCAGGAAAGAACATCAGTATTATTAAAATAATCTTTAAAGACCTTAAGCTCTAAAATTTAGTAATATTTGAATAATCTTTAAATTTATCTCTAACCTCAGAGCCTTCATTACTGCCTTTGTGGCTTTCGCATGTTTGGATATTTGTTAGATTCGCAGTTTTACAAAACGAGTTTTCTTACGTACCCAACAAATTATGAAGAGCACAACAAGCCAGAACAATATATTCGACCTTTTCAACTGATAAATTTATTTCGCGCTGAAGAACTTGAAATCTTTTTGCCAATATTCCAAAGGTGTTTTCAACTACTCGGCGAACTCGTGACAGCTGATAATTAAAGATTTTGTTTTGCACCAAAGTTCTTTGTCCATACGGTTTCAAAATTCTGGACGATAAACGAAACGCACCATAGGAGAGAAAAACGTAAGGCACCTTTTAAAAATGTAGTTAGGTAAACTTTTAAACTATTTAATGAAAAATTAATCGAAAATACCTTTATAGTTGTGCCAGGTAGCTCTTCATCTTCTGGAAAATTAAGTAGGTTGTTTTTAATGCCAATTTCTAAAAAATTATAAGCTGCGTCGTCATTGGCTCTACCATTTGTTCCAACGTCTATCATTATGAACTTATAATTAGCGTCAACTACGGCTATTAAAATCCCACTGTTGTAACCTTTGAAATTATAATACACTAAGGCCCGTTTTCACGACTTACCTTTAAAGTTCGATATAATTAACGCTACCTTTAGCACTAGTGAGGAATAAAGTTACCTTTAACTAGTTTTCGTTTTCACAACTTCTGTATAAAATAAACTTAACATTTTTAAAAAAGTGGCAATACTAAAGAAAATACCGATTATTTTTGCCAAAATAAAAATACGAGCTGGCAACTACGTACTTTTTTTACATTTACAAGATATACGTATAATTTGAGTTGCCATATATAAAAAATATGTGAATACAATATGGCAATCTCAAATCTAAACCTTACGACAAAAGTTAAAGGTAGAACGTTCCTCTCTTTAGCTTATTCTTCACTTTAAGGTTAAAGAGAACTTGTGATAATTAAAAACTCATTATCTGTTCGATAACTTCCTACATTTAGCTATCGTTAAGTCGTGAAAACGGGCCTAAGCCATCTTTAGATCACGCCCTAAATGCAATGTGCTTGCCATCTGGATATGTATGTGAATCATATACGTTATTAATAATAATAAAAAAAATCATTTGTTAGAAACTTACCAATTGCTCCAAGACACATAGGAAAGTTCCACTTTTGATAAACAGCTTCGGCAATATTCTTCCATTCCATCGTTGTTCTGCATCCCTAAAGTATACATACATACATACATAGGTTATTTCGTTACAAATTACACATAAAAATATGTATATTGTGTACAATTTCAAACTTACATATAAATTTTTTCTGTGAGAAGGAACGAAATGGCACGCATCGATACACGAAATCCATATGAAAGGTCTGTGTAAGAATTTCCAGTTGCCAAAAACTGGAGAGTAATCAACAGCCTGTAAATAAAAATAAATTTTGTTTATGAAAAATAGATCTCTAAAATTAATAAACTTACCGTGTAGAAGGTGAAATGCACTCCCTCATGTTTGTATTTTGTTTTTTGATTTGAGGGCCAACAACAGACAACTGCTCTTTAAAAGTTTCCTCAGACAGTCTGCAGAAGTTCTGGAAAGCTTTAGGATCCAAATTCTTTTTCCCAATCGCTTTACTTTTTCTTTTTTTTTATCTTTAATTGATATTAATGCAATGGTCATAACACAACATCCTGTTGCTTTTTGTTTAACGTTCATTTTTTTATTTGTTCTAATTTAATGTTTCTTAATATTAATATTAATATTTGTATTACCGTGTAAACTGGCCTTAAATAACAAATATTTTACAACACTAATGGCCATTTTCTCAATGTTTCGATAAACTGTCTGTTACTTAATGTCAACATAAATTTATTGGGGCGATTAACTGTACGTTATCAATTTTGGGTTTCTCGATATACCAACAAAAAACATTGTTTTCAGCTGGCAATACCTTTTAAAACAGATGTGAAAGTTGGGAACCCTGTCTTCAAGTGACAACTTGTTGACATAAATCAGCTTTTTTCCATATTTAACAAGGTATATTTACACAAGGTAAACTCGTTGGCCCATATGTTTGTCAGATGTTTACCCCTAGTTAGAACCCAAACGTCAAGTTTCGTGTATATGAGCCAAAATTTGTACATGTGTGCGTTAAATTGTTTTTGTTTTATATGAAGACAATTTTGACAACTCGGTTCCTTTTTTAGAGCAGCATGTCTACACTCCCAAATGAGTCTACCTTGTGTAAATATACCTTGATATTTAATAAAAAATAAAGCAATGGCAGATAAAAAGCAACGCGGGAAAAATTTTACCAGTGAAGAGGAACTGCTACTTGTTGATTTAGCTATAATTAAAAAACATATTTTGGAAAACAAAAAATCAGATGCAGTCAGTTGTAAACAAAAAAATGAAGCATGGATGAAGCTGGAAGAATCTTTTAAGAGCCAGAGTGGAATACACCGTCTCTGGAAAACATTAAGAGACAAGTATGACAATTTAAAACGAAAGTCTAAAATGGAACTGGCCACTGAAAAGCGTGAGACATACCGAACTGGTGGCGGTACACTTTCAAATGCGTCAGTGTCTGCAGTCTCAGAAAAAATATTATCTCTGATTGGAAACAGTGCAACAGTATTGTACAATCCATTTGATAATGATTGTAAGAAAATGCATTTTTTTTATTATTTGTTAATTTTGTTTAATTGTTTGTTAGAGAATAATGATTATCATGCTGACAAAATGGAAAAGGAGTTTCTTGACAATATGGACGCTGTAAACAACAATTCCATCTTGGAAGAGGATTTTCTGGACGAACTAAAAGTGAGCGTGACGTCCGAATGCAAGGAACTTCCCCAAAGGGAAACTAAAACCGCTATCAAACCGTCTTCAAGCAGAATTAATTTTAATTCTACAGTTAAACAAAAAGTTTCCAAAGAATTATTTATTTCTAATAAGAATAAAAAAACATCAATGGAAGAAGAAGAAGTTAAATTGCTTAAATTACAGCAGGCCTTTTATGAAGGTGAAAATCGTAGAGCAGATAAAAAACATAAATATGACATAGATTCGATGAAAATAAAAAATAAAATATAAGCTATTGAACTAAAAAAACAAAAAAAGACAAATCTGATTTATGCATGCATGCATGTTTTCATATATTTTTTAGTTTATACATACATGTATATATAATATATATGTATATACTATATATATATTATGTATGTACATACATACATGCTTATACAAACATACATACTAAAAGTAAAATGTAGTAATTTTCCGATCTCATCAGAAACTGAATTTAAAAATATTATTTGTTTACTTAAGATTTACGCTTACTAATGTTACCTTATTATTAATAATTAAATTAAAATGTGATAAGACTGAATTGAATAACAAATAAAATAAAATAAAACACATAGCTAACAAATATGTATATAATACGTGTAACTCTTAATTCTAAGATATGTGATTTATGTGTTTTAGATAGGAAGCATTTGCTTTTGGAGTTATAAAGCTTTTAATCTCAAATATATTAACTGCAATATACCGACTATTTGTTAACCGATCTGAACAAGATATTTATCATTGGAAAGAGCTCTAAAATATCTTGAGGTATAATTTGCAAAAGCATCCTAGATAAAAAACATAAATATGACATAGATTCGATGAAAATAAAAAATAAAATATAAGCTATTGAACTAAAAAAACAAAAAAAGACAAATCTGATTTATGCATGCATGCATGTTTTCATATATTTTTTAGTTTATACATACATGTATATATAATATATATGTATATACTATATATATATTATGTATGTACATACATACATGCTTATACAAACATACATACTAAAAGTAAAATGTAGTAATTTTCCGATCTCATCAGAAACTGAATTTAAAAATATTATTTGTTTACTTAAGATTTACGTTTACTAATGTTACCTTATTATTAATAATTAAATTAAAATGTGATAAGACTGAATTGAATAACAAATAAAATAAAATAAAACACATTGCTAACAAATATGTATATAATACGTGTAACTCTTAATTCTAAGATATGTGATTTATGTGTTTTAGATAGGAAGCATTTGCTTTTGGAGTTATAAAGCTTTTAATCTCAAATATATTAACTGCAATATACCGACTATTTGTTAACCGATCTGAACAAGATATTTATCATTGGAAAGAGCTCTAAAATATCTTGAGGTATAATTTGCAAAAGCATCCTAGATAAAAAACATAAATATGACATAGATTCGATGAAAATAAAATATAAGCTATTGAACTAAAAAAACAAAAAAAGACAAATCTGATTTATGCATGCATGCATGTTTTCATATATTTTTTAGTTTATACATACATGTATATATAATATATATGTATATACTATATATATATTATGTATGTACATACATACATGCTTATACAAACATACATACTAAAAGTAAAATGTAGTAATTTTCCGATCTCATCAGAAACTGAATTTAAAAATATTATTTGTTTACTTAAGATTTACGTTTACTAATGTTACCTTATTATTAATAATTAAATTAAAATGTGATAAGACTGAATTGAATAACAAATAAAATAAAACACATTGCTAACAAATATGTATATAATACGTGTAACTCTTAATTCTAAGATATGTGATTTATGTGTTTTAGATAGGAAGCATTTGCTTTTGGAGTTATAAAGCTTTTAATCTCAAATATATTAACTGCAATATACCGACTATTTGTTAACCGATCTGAACAAGATATTTATCATTGGAAAGAGCTCTAAAATATCTTGAGGTATAATTTGCAAAAGCATCCTAGATAAAAAACATAAATATGACATAGATTCGATGAAAATAAAAAATAAAATATAAGCTATTGAACTAAAAAAACAAAAAAAGACAAATCTGATTTATGCATGCATGCATGTTTTCATATATTTTTTAGTTTATACATACATGTATATATAATATATATGTATATACTATATATATATTATGTATGTACATACATACATGCTTATACAAACATACATACTAAAAGTAAAATGTAGTAATTTTCCGATCTCATCAGAAACTGAATTTAAAAATATTATTTGTTTACTTAAGATTTACGTTTACTAATGTTACCTTATTATTAATAATTAAATTAAAATGTGATAAGACTGAATTGAATAACAAATAAAATAAAATAAAACACATTGCTAACAAATATGTATATAATACGTGTAACTCTTAATTCTAAGATATGTGATTTATGTGTTTTAGATAGGAAGCATTTGCTTTTGGAGTTATAAAGCTTTTAATCTCAAATATATTAGCTGCAATATACCGACTATTTGTTAACCGATCTGAACAAGATATTTATCATTGGAAAGAGCTCTAAAATATCTTGAGGTATAATTTGCAAAAGCATCCTATATAAAAGAAATACATATATCATATATTTTAGAATTAAAAGCTGTAAAAGTGGTGAAAAAATAATTAAGATCAGGGAGTTACACGTATTGTATATTTATTCAATTTTTTTAATTATTGTTTTCAAACTCTTGTGGTTTTGGCACTTCATAGGATAATGACATAATATATCACATGAAAGCTTGTTGTGTTGTCTTTACAATGTTTAGTAGTTATCAGGGCTGTAAATAAATGATTCATTTTTGATTTTAATTCATTAAGAATTAGCTAAATTTTTAATGTATTTCAATTCGTTTTCCAATTCAAATGAATTTGAAGAATGAATTGCAATTCGTTTCCAACTACTAAATTACTAAAATTTATTATTTTTTATTGCAGTTAGAAGTTTTTAATACAAAAAGTAAACAAATTTTCCAATTTTAATAAAAGTAGTAAGAATTTCGAGTTAACGCTGTGTTCGTTGACAGAAAAAATTGTTGTTAAGATTCAAAGTTACTAAAATCTTTAAAATTCGATTGAAAAATTAAAAAAAAAATTAAATTTTCCACAATACACAAATATGAGATTTTTTAAACAAAAATTATTGTTAAACACACTTTAAAAATATTTTCACACATCATATTTTCAAAATAAATTCAATTCAAATGAATCTGTAAAATGAATTGCAATTTACTTGCTCAAATTCAGTTGAATTGGAAACGAATTGTAATTCATTCTACAAATTCAATTAAATTGGAAAACGAATCGAAATTCATTTCTGCCTTATTCGTTTGAATTGATTCAAACTTTATTAAATTCATTTTTTTTTTGTGCGAAAAGAATTAATTCAAAATTTTCTAATTCAGTGCATGAAAGATTCACAAATTAATTAAAAAATGAATGATCCATTTACAGCTCTGGTATTTATACATATATTTATATCGGTAAGGTTTTGAAAGTAATTTGTAAAAAACATATTTTTCATACACCTTTTATCAGGGGTGTTCTGGAAAATGAAATCGTAAGAATTTGGAAGTTGTTTTTAATTCACTTTTAATCTAATTTTTTTTAGTTTTTGCTATAAAATTTTGTTTAATAGAGAAATATTTGTCATAAAATATGTACTTTAATTACAGATTTCCATATAAATATATTTAAACCAAATATTGGTTAATTTTTTACGTTATCGTTTCAAGGAGGTAGTAGGAGGTGTAGCTATACACGAAAATTTTGAAGACTTACAATACATTGAAGTTAAAGACTGAAATGGAAAAAATAAAAATCTAGTTTAAATATATGAACAAATGTATTAATAAGTTTTTGTATCTACCTTGCAAAATAATTATTGATTAATATTGTTCGAGCGTTAGATGAAGTTTCTGCAACAATTGTGTCATTATCAAAAATGGCTGTGAGTTCAATGGTATGCATTTCAGGAGGCACAGGATCTTTACGACTTATACATATATTGTGTAGTACTCCACATGCAACTATCACAATCATTGCAGTTGATACTTTTAACCGCATTCCCAAAGATAATACGGGAAAGCGCCGCTTCCAAACTCCAAAAGACCTCTCTACAACATTTCGCGTTCGAATCTGCGACTCATTATACAGTTTGTTTGGCCGTGTTATCGGATTAAGCAGAGGTGTCAACATATAACTGGATGCCTTGTAACCACCATCCCCAAGAATGTAAAGTTGGCCGAACTCCCCACTATCCAGCCGAAATTTTAATCTGCTGTTATCAAAAATCATGCTATTGCGGCTTGAGCCAGGCCATCTTGCGACCAAATCTTGAAATATTAAATCAGCATTACATACAGCCTGGACCTTAAAGGAAAAATATCCTTTGCGGTTCCGAAATATTTCCACACAATCTCCTCCCGGTGATTGATTCGTACATGTGTACAATCAATCGTGCCAACCACCCTTGGAAATTTGGAAATTAGAAAAAATGCATCCACAGTTGCTGTATGCGGCAGATGAAATTTTATAAAATCTCCAGCGAGAGCTGCAATTGCTGCAGAGAAGACACGCTTACTCCACAAAAATCTCCGGCCGTTATAAGAAAATTGCCACTGGCATAATATCGTAATGTTAGCAATAGCTTGATTTCGGCTGTAAGAGCTTGATTTCTGTCTGTCATTGAGGAAATTTTGTCGGTGATCATATCAAGAACCATTTGAAAGGTTGCCTTTGACAGCCGGAATCTTTTGCAAAATTCATTATCCTCCATGTCTTCCAGGTAGTTAGGCCGGGCATTATAAACTCTTTCAGTATTTACTTGGAACTCATGTTCTTCGAGTTCATCCTCCATCAAATTAATGTTAAATCCTCTATTAAACATTTTTTCTAAATTGTATTTTATTTTACTTCCACAAAAACAAGGTATTGCCATATAAAAACTATAAACAGCAGTCAGCTGATTGAATTTATCGGTACGATAAATAATTAATTGGCAGATGAGGGCCGGTTAGTTTTGCGACAGAAAAGAAGCAAATGAGACATTGAGAAAATCAAATTTCATTAATTTCAAGTTTTTCGTTGGGAAAAGAGATAATCGCCTAATGAGAAAACGGCCATGATATTTTTAGCGGTCATATGTTTGAATTAACCTGCAAGTTTTTGCAATTTTTCCGTTCGTTTACTTTTTTGTGCAAGAGCCAGTTTTGAGAGTAAAATTTACTGGAAAAGTAATAAAACGCACCTAATATTGAAATTTCAAAAACAGAAAAAACAAGTGATGTTATTTACTTCGGGTTTCTTTGCAAATTGCAAAGGCAGGTAACGTTCTCTCTAATGCCCAATTTTCAGGATAGTATTTAAATCTATATTAATATATATTTTCATAAAAACTTAAATCTGATTTAAATACAATTTCTGTTTTTGAGTCGTGTTAAGTAGTTCTTATTTTATTGTGTCAAAAGTATGGTAGCACTACAAAATGTCAAAAAAAATTATCGATCATTTTTCTAAAAACACCTGTTTACAAAAATAAAGAAAACAAAAAATTGTCAATAAATTCAAAAGAAATAAAATTTGTGATAAAAAGAAAAAATAAATAATCATAAAAAAAAGGACAAAAGGACAGCAACTGAAGTTGATTTTTTATTGGAAGCAGTTAAAAAGTACAGCAGTACCATTGAATGCAAAAAGTCGGACAGGTTTGGCGCTGAGGGAAAACTAAATGCATGGAAGAATGTGGAGCGGGAATTTAATAGTAAATTCACTCATACATTTCGAAACTATAAAGTTTTAAAAACTAACAGCCTGTTCATCGATTTCGAACGTCATCGTTCGCATAGAAAATTACATTTAAAACAAAAACAAAATTCGAACATTGTACGAACTTTGTTTTTGTTTTAAATGTAATTTTCTATGCGAACGATGACGTTCGATATCGTTAAACAGGCAGTAAATACAGCAACGTGAAGGCAACTGCAAAACAAAATTTTGTATTTGATAAACGACAAACGTATGCTACTGGTGGGGGGCCTCTACATCCAACAGCAACAATTAAGACGGACCAATCAATATTGGAAATATGCCAGGACACAGATATTGGGAAAATCTTCCACGTGTGACTGTAATGCCAATGAAAAAGGTGAGTTTATTATTTCATTATTATTTGCAAAATAAAACCACATATTTTTAGATTTTACAGCAACTGAAATATTGGATGAATTTGAGATCCTGGAAGAAGATAGCCTTGCAGCCGGCGGAAATAGTAGTAAGTAGTATGTTTACAAAGTATCAATAACTATTAATACCATATTGATACATTAACAAGATATTGTTATTATATATACATAATTATTTTTCTGTTTTTTAGTAAATACATCTTGGACAAAATACACACCCAAAATGCTAAAACAGCCCATACATTCCTCACTAAAAAAAGCAAAATTAGTAACGAAAGACTCTTGGGCAAAAGTCGCTGATGCCAAACTTGAAAGGCAGAAAATGGAAATGTAGTTCCTAAAAGAGAAGCACGCCCTAGAAGTGGAAAAACTTCGGATGGAAATAGAATTTGTTCGTCTCAATATTGAAAGCAAAGTAAGTTGAGATGCTGTTGCTGCTGGATATAGAGGCCCCCCCCAGTAGCATACGTTTGTCGTTTATCAAATGCAAAATTTTGTGCCTTCACGTTGCTTTATTTAGTTTTTAAATGTGACTGTTTTTATTATTAAAATTACATTCTACATACATATGTACTCCCATACATTTAGTTTTTCCTTAGCGCCATGTCTGTTTGCTTGAATTCTATGGTACCGCTGTATTTTTTAATTTATTTAATATTATAGTGCAAAGTATTTACGGCCTAATTTATAAAAAATAAAACCGGTTAATAAAGGGTTTAATGTTTTAATAGAATGATTTTTTTATATCAAATTTTTATTTATTTTTTAAGTTTTATAGTACAAAAAGATTTTATTTTTAATGTTTTAATTGAATTATTTTTTTTTATCAAATGTTTATTTATTTTTTAAGTTTTAAGTGAATTTTATTTTTTATCAAATGTTTATTTATTTTTATTTATCATAATGTACATATTATGTATGTTTCTTTTGGTTTTTTTTTTGAGTTCTGGTTAATATTGAATTAATAAAAAAAAATTTTTAAAAATTAGTATTAAGAATTTTAAAATGGTTTGGAGATAAAAGGCAAGTATGTTTTGAGAACATTTTGGGATAAAAAACTAATGAAGGCTGGTCATAAATTTTATTCCTCTAGGGGCAACTCCTGAGCAGTTATGGGACTTTTTCTTCAATATATTTCTAGCCTGTATTAAAAATTTTGTATTGGAGCTCCCTTAAGAATTGCAGATAACGGGTAGGTATATTAGAATTAAATTATGGGGATGAATAAAAAAGTTGGGTTTTATTTACAATAAACTTCTAAAATACTTACAGTCTAATTTATAAACGCATCATTGCAGCTTTATAAGTCATTAATAAGCAAAAGTCGAAAAAAGAGTACACCCAATTCTCTTTTTACACGATAGATACGTTCTCAATAAATTCGTGTAAAAAAATTCGTGTAAAAAAAGATACTAGCCAAAGGTGAAAATAGTAGATTGGTTCCAGACCTAAAAAATAACGTAAAAGTACAATAAACAACAATAAAAATTTTTTATTAAAGTTTACTTGAGAATTTATTTAACGTGCTTACACATTTTAATATCTTAAATACATATAAATACATACATATATTATAAAAAAAAAATAATGATTTGGTAAAAAGAAAATAATATCAGAAATTCATTAATATAAAAAAGGAAAACTCATATAAACATAAACAACTTTTATTTGCTGTCACTTTCCGACAATAATCGTTTACGTTTGCGTAAGGCTGCAATATCACTGCTCTCACTAGATCTATTTTGTTCATAATTTTGGGAAATTATGTCTCTATTATTATCAGTATTTTTGATTGTTGATAAGTCATTAGTTTTAGGAATGAAATCAGTTATTAAAGATTGTGTTTGAATGCGTGATAAACCTTTATAAAGTTCCCTGTAAGATGACGTTAATAATTTCAGTTCACGTTGAAATTTCGCAGCTCGTTCCTTATCAGGATCATGTTGTTCAAAATGATTACCTAAATTCCTTGCAATATCAAGACCTTCTTTAATTAGAGTTGCATTAAAAACTGGAATATCCTCTTCGTCATTATCGCTTTGTGCGTTGTTATGATGAGTCTCAATGCTAAGGTCTATAATTTCATTTTCACTCAAGCTTTGATCAACTAACAATTCCTCTATATCTGCAGATGACAGGTCATCGAAACCATCTCCACCAATTGTATGTGCCAATGTTATGATGTCAGCAAATTCATCGTTATTATGGATGTCAGGATCTTTGCTTTTGACACAATCTGGCCAAATATTTTTCCAACATGAGTTCAAAGTTGATGGCTTTAATTCAGCTAACGCTTTCCCAACATGGTTAACGCAGTCCATAATAGAAAATTGTTTCCAAACATCAATGACTGTTAATTCCTCATTTTGATCTAGTTTGTCTAGCACGTATTGGAATGAACGTTTTATGTAGTACGTTTTAAATGTAGCAATTATTCCTTGGTCTAACGGTTGTATTAAGGATGTAGTATTGGGCGGTAGGAAACAAAGTTGAACATTTGGGTGCTCCACAACCGTATGGCCAGGTGCATTGTCTATAATTAAAAGAACTTTAAATTCTAAACATTTTGCGTTCATGTAGCGTCTAACTTCTGGGATGAAGTAGTTCTGAAACCATTCTGTAAAGATTGCACTGGTCACCCAGGCCTTTTTGTTTGCCATCCAGTGAATTGGCAATTTATTGTAATCAATACCTTTCATAGAACGTGGTTTTAAAGCACGATTTACTAGCAGCGGTTTTAACATTCGTTCTCCTGACGCATTGGAACAAAACAATAGTGTAATACGGTCCTTTGCTACTTTAAAACCACCGGCAGTTTTCTGTGATTTTGCAACATAAGTTCTGCTGGGCATTTTTTTTTCCAAAAAAGACCAGTTTCATCTGCATTCCAAACTTGATCTGGGGTGTATCCTCCCTCTTCAATAATTTTTAAAAGTTTTTGAGGAAACTCTTTAGCAGCCAATTCATCTGCAGATGCAGTTTCTCCCTTAATTTTTATATTGTGGAGAGCATGTCTTTTAAGAAAACCTGTCATCCAACCAGTACTTGCTGAAAATTCAGGTTGTTTTGACTGAGATGAAGTGCTTGGCTCTATTTCTTTAATATGTTTATAGATTCTTAATGCTGTTTGCTTGATAGTCATTCCGTCTACTGGTATTCTTTTTTGTGATTTATCTTCAATCCATATTACCAAAGCTTTTTCCATCTTCTCTTTGACAACATCTCTTATATATGACGATGATTTAGCACTTATTTTTGTTCCAGAACATACAGATTTTCCAATCGCAGTTTCATTTTTCTTAATCGTTCTTATGGTAGCTTCATGAATACCAAAATGGTTTCCTACAGCCGTTGCACCTTGTCCTGTTGCAAGTTGATCTAAAATTTTAATTTTAGTATCAAGACTAATGGCTTTCCTCTTATTTATTACAGGTGATTTATGTGACATTGTGACCGGGCTACCAATATACAATAGTTAAGAAATAGTTATAATTAAACACAATTCTGATTTTCAATTATAATTAATAATGCAGCGATTTGGAAATTATTTAAAACTTACCTGTTATTGAGTTGATAAATTTGTACGAGCACTAACTTTACAGCAATTAAACGTCTTTTCTTTTCTATTCTCAAAACCATACTAATTTGCGTACATAATACATTGCATTTTTACTTTATGTTTAATTCGGGGAATCCCACTCAAAGACAAAATACATACGCATAAATATAATCGACATAAACGGGATGCCATACCGTTAAATCAATTGAAATGTGTAATTTGAGAGTAGTGAGAATAAAAAAAAATCATAGAACATAAAAAATAAAAATTTATAAAAAGAATTTGTAGAATATTTAAAATCATGTTAAAACAAAACAATTCGTGTAAAAAGAGAAAAATGTTAACTTTTTAACTCGTGTTAAATGAAAATTCGTGTAAAAATAATTCGTGTAAAAAGAGAATTAGGTGTATTTATAAATGTTTAATAGCCTATTAAACGTTTAATAAACATATCATAAATTTGAAATATTTATTGTAGCCTTTACCCTACTTTAAGCGTTTAATAAGTTGACATTTCAATGTTTGTTAAAATAAAATTTTAATAATTGCACGAAAAATTAAACATTTTGTCTTTTTATTTATTTTAATAAAAAAGTTTAATACGCAAAAAATTTGTTTCTCTAGAAAAACGATAACTAGTGTTTGAATTAATTTTAAATATAAACTGCTCGATAGATTTTTTGCTAAAATAATGTGGGTCGCTAGATATGTTTTCTGTTGAAACTTAAAGTCGTTATAATTTTTTGCATAAAATATAAAAAGCTATTAAGATTTATTTCAAATATTGCAAACCTTTTTTAACCATTCATTACACTTAAATTTTAAAATGTCTTTCAAATAGGTAAAGTATTTGTTAAAGCAAACACAAAGTAGAAACCACATAGTGTATCGCCTGTTAGTTACTTGTTTGCTGCACGGAACAAAAATGTTTTGTTCTACATGCTTTGAATGGAACATGCAGCACAGCAATTACAAACAATAATATTTTAAATTTTGCATCAAAAATTTGCTTCATACCACAAAAAGTGACAAAAGAAGCAAAACAATGTTTAGAGAACTGTAAAATTAAAGATATTAGGCAATGCTAGAACTTAAAATCTCTTAATATATTCGAGCTATCAAAAAAGTGATTAAATGTTAAAAAAAGAGGGCGCTATTATTGTTATATAGAATTGATTTAAAACTAATTTTTTGTAAAAATGTGTCCACCAGAAACCTCCCGACGAAATTAAATTTATAACTTTATAAATTTATTTCAGCAATTACCAAAAAAGCGCTTATAACCAATTAAATTGAAGTTAAAAAAACAATTTGTAGATTTACTGCCGTATTTTAAATGAGTCAACTATTAAACTTGAAAGCGGAGAGTTCAAAGGTATTTTGTTGGGAGACTCAGGATATAAGCTGCAGACTTTTTTATTCTCCCCACTATCCAAACCACAGAATGAAAAGGAGAACAAATATAATGCTGCAAATATTCGCTGCTTGTTAGATGGGTTGACGGTTTATCTGGCAAAAGGGAAAACATTGATTATTAACAAAAAAAAAAACATAAAATTATTTTAAATATTACGTTTTAAAAAACAGAAATTCATTTAAATTTAATCCCCAGTTGTATGCATCACTATTACAAAAATTACAATTAAAATAACATGTTGTTGCCAACATAAAAATACAAAAGTAAAATAAACGTTTAATTGTTAATCCACTCCTATTAAGCGTTTATAAATCTGACTTTTTATTAATGGCTTATAAAACAAAAAGTGTTTGATAACTATTGAAAGCATTAAAGCTGAAACAAGAAATTTTTATAAATTAGACCGTTATATTTTAAATTGCGCCGTGTAGTGTTTTTGCTAGAACTTTGAGCGACGAAATTTCATGGTACGCTATTCACGAATTGTACAGCCGATTCTAAATTGTCTGGTAGGGATGGAAGGTCGCTTTCCTTGTTTAAACAACATATATTATGCAGAACAGCAGTAGCTATAATAACAGCTTCTACTTTTTTATATTTAGCCGAATGCCTGATGATAAAATAGGAAATCTTCATTTCCAAACATCATAACTTCTTTCAACACAGTTGCGTATTTGGGACTCATTATACAGATTTTCTGCAGCATTTTTTACGGTTAATAATGGTGTTACATAGTAAAAAGTTTTTATTAGGATAGCCACTGTCTCCTACAATAAGACTATCCCCAAAATCATTTTTGCAAAATCTGGAACATATTTTAGAGTGTAATAAGATGTTTGAATCGTGCGCGGATCCAGGCCATCTAGCAACAATGTTCAAGATCTGAAAATTTGCGTCGCACATAGTTTGTACGTTTATGGAAAAAAAACCTTTTCGGTTTCTGTACAACTCAGTATCTTCTCCACCTAGCAAATAAAGTTTTTTGTTAATACATACATACATGTACATTTTTTTTTTTTTTTCAATATTTATTTATTGAATCTTCATTTATTTAATATGAACTAACAATAATTAATCAAATCTTATCCTAATACTTTATTTAAGTCCTGCCATTGCCAGACAAAAATGTTCTTCATCACGGGTTCTGTTCACATATATAAGTGTTTATCGCTCATCTAACTGGGTAAGTGCTGCAGTGTCTCTTCTTCTTAAGCGAGTGTGGCCGCCATGATTTAAGATATTTCGAGCTAGTGGATTTGGGTGTTGTTCAAGCCTTTTTAAATATTTTACCGCATATTTTGTAATCATAATTTTTACTAATGGCACATTGAGATAATTATGAATGTTTGAGTTTTTAACATACCAGGGAGCGGCTGTGATTATTCGAAGAAGTTTATTTTGGCGCCTTTGAATTTTTTCGATATTAGAGGCCGAGGCAGTTCCCCATAGTTGAATACCGTAGCACCAGATAGGCTTTAAGATAGAGTTGTAAAGTAGAAGCTTGCAATCGAGACTAAGGACAGAATTTCTTCCAATAAGCCAATGAATTTGAGTGGCTTTCAGTTTCATTTGAGTTAATTTTGCCTCTATATGGCATTTCCACGTTAATCGCCGATCCAGATGCATACCGAGATATTTTACATGCGAATGTTGAGGAATTATTTGATTATTGATTGTAATATGGGGGCAAGATTCCCGGCGCAAGGTGAATGTTATATGCACGCATTTTTGCTCATTGACCATTATCCTCCATTGTCTTAACCATATTTCTAGTTGAAATATATGATGCTGTAAGAAACGAGATGCTTCATAACGGTTTTCGTGGACGCTTAGAAATGCTGTATCGTCTGCAAATGTTGAAGTTTGTGTATACAGTAGTTTTGACTTAACTGCCTTTTATTTACGTGCAGTTTTGACTTAACTGCACAAAATTGATAATTTTTGGCATTATTCTTTATAATCCCATACAAATTCAATTTTTAAGTGCACTTTCTTTACCTGCACATTTAAGATAAGTGCCCAAAATTTTTGGCATTTTAAAATAATTTTCATACAAAAAATCCAAGTTAGCTGCACTTTGACTTAACTGCCCAAATTACATATTTTCTGTAATTATTCTTCAAAATCCTTCTTTACGTGCATTTTGTATACCTGCACATTTTTTATAATTTTGGGCAGCTTTAAAATATTTTCATATAAAACATCAAAGTAAGCTGCACACATGAAAAAATATGGTGGCCACTTTTTCACATAAATATCCAATTTTAGCTGTTTATAAAAACAAAAATCGCAAACAAGTCAAGTTGTTTGCATGTACCTACATTTATGCATATGGGTTGTGGTTACAGCAACTTTACCATGATTATATGAAAGGAATAGCAAATCTTAGGTCTGGAACAGAATAAAGTAGTTGTAGTAGTATTTAAAGCTGACAAATGCTCTGTAGCGCAACAAAGTTAAAAATTTCGATTTTTGCGCTTCAACGGCCAGGACTACTACAACTACGTATTCTGTTGACACTACTTTGAAACTGCCGTTTTTAACTTTTGACAGCTTGCAGCGCTATTCTTAACGTTGTACTACAGCGACTTTTCTGTCCCACACTTTATTGTTACCAATTTGGCTATCTCGTTCCGTCTAAAAACTCAAAAGAAATGACTACAGGTTGTTTGAACGTAATTGTTATTATCAATGTATTAATAAAAACGTTGTTACTCCTCTTTCAAACACTTTACTTTAGCTGCACTTTAATGCAGGTAACCACAATTGCGTACCTGCACATTAAGGCAGCTAAATACATTTAAGATAGCTGCATTTTTGATTTACCTGCACAAAAAATCGTGCAAAAGAGATTGTGCAGCTAAGTCAAAATTACTGTAGTTGCTTGTTGGCATGTCCGAAGTATAAATTAAGTATAATAGGGGGCCCAGGATGCTGCCTTGTGGGACTCCAGCGTCAATGGGCTGAGGTGAACTTAAGAAATTTCCTTCGTTAATAATAAATTGACGACCGACTAAGTAGCTTTCTTGCAGCTTATGTGTGTTTGCTGGTAAATTTTGCTTCAATTTATGTAATAAGCCTTCATGCCAGACTTTATCAAAAGCTTGCGAAACATCGATGAAGAGTGCTGAGCAATATTTCTTTTCTTCAAATGCTTTTCTTATGACATTTACTATTCGATGAGTCTGTTCGATTGTGCTGTGTTTTCTTCTAAATCCGAACTGATGGTTTGGAATACATCTATTTTCACTTAAAATCGGTGTTAATTTTGAAACTAATAATTTCTCAAACAACTTTGACATATTTGATAATAAGCTAATAGGCCTATAAGACTCAACTTTTGTATGGTCTTTACCTGGCTTTGGTATCATGGTAACTAAAGGTACGGTCACATATAACAAACATTTGCCTCTAACATGTTTGCTCATATTTGCTTTAAAATTTTACGTATTTTGTTAGATGGTCACACTAGAGGCAAATATTTGATAAAATTTATTTCATCAAACAGCAGTCAAACTGCGGCAAATACATATTGTGGCAAACATGTTTTCCCTCCGGTCACACTGAAAAAAATATTTTCTATAGCAATTTATTTGATCAAACTGTCAAAATATTAAAATTTGTTTTCTCATAAATAAAAAACACAATGGAAGATTGTGAAGCATTATTTTTACTAAGTGGAGCAGCCTCGTTATTATTATTGGAGGAAGAGGAATCCAAAAACCGCAAAAAAAACAAGACAATGGGTGCGTAAATGGATTCAACGTCGGAAAAAGGAAGGATGCTGTGCGAAGTTACTGTTGGAGCTACAATCTGAAACTCCAGATCTTTACAAAAACTTTTTGAGGATGACCTCAACAGATTTTGATTATTTAGTGAGAATAACATTATTTCGGTGAAAATAGTAAATACTAATATTTGTTAATTCTACTGTAGCTAAAGTTAGTGGCACCCCTGATAACGAAACAAGTAACACGGTTTCGTGAGCCAATATCCCCTTCCGAACGCTTGGCAGTTACTCTTAGGTACCTAGCGACTGGAGAGAGTTATAGATCTTTACAATATGTTTTTCGTATTCCTCATAACACTATTTCAGGAATTATTCCTGAAGTATGCGATGCTTTATACAAAGTATTACAGCCGAATTATTTGAAGGTAACAAAAAATTCATGTTGTTTTTTTTTTGTTTCAAATACGTAGTTAAATTTCAGATTCCAGGAACAAGCGAAGAATGGGAAACTATTTCTAAAGAATTTCTGCAATTGTGGAATTTTCCAAATTGCATTGGCGCTCTAGATGGCAAACATGTTGTAATGACTGCCCCAACTCACGCCGGAAGTGTGTACTATAACTACAAAGGTAGATAAGATGAATAAAGTCAATAACATATTTCCTTAACTTGATTATTTTAAAGGAACACATAGCATTGTGCTTATGGCTATTGCAGATGCATCTTATAAGTTCTTATATATCGATGTAGGCTCGAACGGGCGTATATCTGACGGTGGTGTTTTTAGGAAAAGTACGTTTAACGAAGGTCTTATAAATAACAAACTAAATTTGCCTATGCCAAAACCATTGCCATTAAGAAATGTGTCAGTACCATATGTTCTTGTTGCTGATGATGCCTTTGCATTAACCCCTAATATTTTAAAACCTTTCAATGCGCGTAATATGACGGCCATCCAAAGAGTTTTTAATTATCGCCTGTCAAGAGCAAGGCGAGTAATAGAAAACGCTTTTGGAATTTTGTCTGCACGTTTTCGCGTAATGCGCAGCCCAATTAAGCTTGACCCAATAAAAACCAGAAAAGTGACACTTGCGTGCTGTGTGCTACACAACCTTTTAATAAGCAGAAAAAGTTCTTTGTACTTTAACACAAATCTTGTTGACCACTATACTACAGACGGCACAGTAGTTCCTGGAGAATGGCGCAGTTATAATAACGTCCAGAATTTAGTAAATCTCCAAAGACACCGCTCCTACATTACAAATGAAACATCAGAAATAAGAAATGAGTTTTCGCAATATTTTGTGGAAGAAGGCGAAATAAATTTTCAATACAAGCATATATAATAAGATATCCCTCAAAACAATTGTAACAATTTTTATTTATTTTTTATGGTAATATTAGTTATTTAATTAAAAATTGTACTACTGAATAAATATGTACATACATACTTAAATATGCAAATCTAAAAAATGGCTTTTAAACATTTCATTTAATAACTAATTAGCTTAACACAGTGCTCATGGGTATCTCCATTGAAATTAAATAAATAACATATATTGAAAACTAAACTATTTGCATAAACTCTTAAAAGTTTTATTATTACCGTTTCGCAGATAAACAGAATTATATTGGCTTTGTATAAAATTTACAATTCATATTCGTATTTTTTTGATAAGTTTCGAATGTGGTATTACTTTGTTTCTATGTTTATTGGTTCAAAAGATAGATGTGGTGTCAAAAAAGTCCAAAAATTCAGGTTTTACCCGTTTGCTCTCTAAAAGGGCTGAATTTCAAAAAAGTACCAACACCTGTCCGCTTATTTTTCTAAAGAACAACGATAAGTATTACCATTTTTTGGTATTTTTTTTAGTTTTGGAGATATAAGGTTACCGAATTTTCCCGTTTTTACTCTTTTTTTACCCCATACCCATTCGAATTTCCAAAATCCCGTCTTAGTGGATCGGTTTGGGGAGTGACCAATCTCTGGTCCAATTTTCATGTTTCCAGCTACAGGCATTTAGGCTGTACTATACTTAAATATTAAAAAACAAAACAAATTAAATAATTTATTTATTCATTTATTTAAAAGTTTTAAAAAAACACTAATGTTAATTTAAACAAAAACTTAAATAATTCATTCATTTTAAAGTATAAAATAAGATTTTAAATACAAAAATAAACATTAAAAAACAAGTAACATGTTAAAACAAACAACACAAGAAAAACTTTACAAAACATAAACTTAAAAATTCATTCATTAAAAAGTATAAAACGAGATTTAAAATACACCTCAATACATTACAAATTGAATAATTAACTGAGCTACATAAATAAGAGCGGCAAGCGTTTTTCGTTTGTTAAAACTTCTAATTAGAAAACAGTTTATACAAAACAAACCTATAAAACACGAATTGAACACTACCCAGTTTTAAAATCTTATTTAACAGATCGCTATGTCGGTTTGTTTTATTGAAAATACATTTGAAATAGAATTTTCAAATTTAAAAAAACGCTTGCCGCTCTTGTTTAAGCCCATATGACACTACATTTTTAATGCATTGTTCAAGTTTTGGTGAACAGTACAAATATAATGTAATAGAAAAATTTACCAAGTGCAAAGAGTTCAGCTGTATTAAGTTAATGGCAAACTGTCAACAATTTTTAAAAAGTTATCGATAAAAAATGAAGTTATGTCAAAAAAAATGTAAAATTGTTTAACTTAAAATTGACATTTCAAGCTTGAAATATTAAAAGTGTTGCTGAATCAGCGGTTTATGGGCAAATTCAGCGATTTACCGCTTTTTGTTTTTAGGTTTCTCATAAACAAAAAGTTGGCAACATTTAATAAAATAAACAAAACAGGGATGGCTAAGTTGTTTCAATTGTACTTTTTTGTTGATACTTTTTAAACAAAGATGTATAATACCTTTTTGTGGTATTTTTTATGAACATAAATAAAATTAATTTCAACTAAAAAAATCTTTTAGTACAATTAGGGTAAAAAATTACAATTTTTAAAGGTTGTTGGTACAATTTTAAAAATTCTCAACGCCATCCCTGAAACAAAACCATAACAAGAGAAAAAAAAAACTACAAAACTTTGTTTACATTTTTTATAGTTTGCTCCAGTTTGCTCTTTCTAACATTTACTGTTTCTTTCTATCAATTCTATATCAATTAATGAATAAAAAATGTAGTGTCATAAGGGCTTTAGGTAGCTCAGTAATAAATAATTAATTATGCTCCTTTTTACGTTCCTCTTCCAAACATTCTGTGAAAAATATATTCATTTTTCTACGTATTGATCCTGATGACTCTGGATTAAGTGCTTTCAGTTCACTTATGAAATAATTTGCAAGTGTACTGTTGGGGTCTAAAGCGCTTTCCTTTCGCTCTTTCATAACACTGACAGCCTCACGCATGGTCTCAACTATAACGGCTGATTGGGTAGGAACAACTGGTTGTTTTCGGGGTGTTGATATGTACTGTGCGTCCATTTCTGACGACTTTGAAGCTACACCAGGGTCATAAGCATACGTAAAATGTTAATCAACAAGTTAAATAAATATTGTGATTAAATTACTTACAAATAATTTCCTCTTCTACGCTGTAAGTAATGTTTGACACAGTCTGCTGTGTCTGTTTGTCTTCAGCACGTCCAACAAAACTCATAGCATTGTAAAATCTCCATTTAGGAACTTCTACAATACCCTGTCCTGATTTAGTTTTGGCTCTTCCAGCGTAGCCTCGGAATTGAATACGAAGATTAGTCCATTTCGCATTTAGATCAACCACCGTATACTTTGGTTTAAAATTCTCCTCAATATTTCTCCATGCGGAATCTCGAAGTGCTTTGTTGTGATATGCTTCATCCGATGCATCCCACAAGCATTTTTCTGCTTCAACAAGCGAAATTAGCTTATAAATATCATGTTCATCCCACTCCCTGGCCACTTTTGGTTTTTTTCTTGGCCTTTTTAAAGCTAGAGTCTCGCTGCTTCTTTCCATTACCTAAAAATTTATAAACAATATACTATGTATGTTACTAAAGTTTTTACTAATAAATTAATTAATACACTAACCTCCATTTCTTGAAATATAAACTCAGCCTCAGTATAATTTTCAGTATCCTAAAAGTATATTTATTGATAAAAATTAGATTTTATAAAAAATTTTTAAGTTACCTCCATATTTTTCGCCAACAAATATGTATATTAAAATCACACAGCTGTTTGATTGTTTTGTTAAGAATATCAGTGTTGACAATTGTTGTGCTTTAAAGCGTGTATATAAAATGGTTTAAACAAGTGATATTTTGCGTTATCGTAAAAGTTATATATAATGAATTATGTAAAACTATAATGAATTGTATATATTTATATATATATATATATATATATATATGTACATATATTTATCGTTACCTAAAACGCCAAAGGCCCTATCTAACATTTTGAAAATTTTACAGGAGAAGCAAAAAACTATTTAAAATTATAAATTGCCTTGAACTGTTTTTATATATTTTTTTCTCTTTTTCTTGTTTTTGGTTTTGACAAATATTAATGTTGCATAATATGCAAACTGTTAAAAGCCCCATCCATTATACAATACGATCGTATATATTGTTCGTCATATTACTTTCATCTTGCCCTATATTATCAATAAGTGGCACAATGATTCCAATTAAAATATGGTACAACTTTTATTTTTTTTTTTTTTTTTTTAAATACTAGGTATTTTGTTTGTGTAAAAAGTTAGAAAGAATGGCAAAATTATTTGTTGAATATATATAAAATGGAATTTTTTTTGCTTAAAAAAATATACACAATTGCTTTAGAAGGTAAATCATTTTCTTGTATTGCAAATTTATTGTGGCTCGTTTTATTCCTTGCGCCTTTTTAAATTCTTGTGCTTTAAATATTTAAATTTTAACTAATTTTTTCACAAAATGTATAAACAAAGCTTGGCATTAAGTATATACACAAAAAAATAAACAATAAACAGATGACTCGAAAATGTCATCTGAATGAATTCGCCTTGGTGGGTACGTTCGTAAATGCGTAAAAACTGTGCATCAATGCTATAGTGATGCAAAATCCTGTTGCAGAAGCGTGATCCCCTGTTGCAGTTGTGATGCTGATGCACAGTTTTAAATTGAAAATATTGAATAAAAAAGCATAAAAAAATAAAAATCACCCTACAGAAATTTTTTGGAATTGGTCCATATTTGACAATAGCATCCATACAAATACTATACCCGAAAATAGCTTTTAATGCCACTTTACCAAAAACTTTAAATAGCTGGCCTTAATTTCTGTATTGAAAATGCTAATATTTGTACACTTCTATTTTGGTGATTTTTATGAAAATGTTCCTATTTTTTTTTAACAATTACAACACTGCTTTCACCAGCTGTTATTTGCCTCTATTTGTTCTTACAAAAACTTTGCGAGATCAAATAATTATTTGCCCAAAAAAGCGGCAAATATTTGACATAGGGTGGTCACACTCTGTTCACATTAGATACATTTTTGTTTGGTAGCAAACAAATTTTGTTTTCTCAAAATCATGTTTGCAGCCCAAAATGTTTTATGGTCACATTATGGAAGATAAATATTTGATGTTTTTTGTCAAATGTTATACAAGTACCTTAAGGAAACCTTCCATTTTTGAGGATAGTATTCAAGGCGTAAAATAGCATTAAAAATAAAAACAATAATTTTCTTTGCTATGCGAGGTAGCTCTAAAAGCATTTTATTACTGATCTTATCAATACCAGGTGCCTTCTTAGTGTTTAAGTCACAAATAGCCTTTTCGATTTCTCTTATCTCAAATCTGAAGGGTATAGCTGCTCTAGCAGCAACAGGTGGTAACTCGACCGCAATATTGTGAGATATATTTGGTGTAAATACGTTTTTTAAATGATCGACAAACAGGTTTCCTTTTTCAACATCATTTCTTGCCCAACTTCCATTTAAGTTTCTTAATGGTGGCTTAGAGACAACTGGCATTTTGAGATTTCTAGCTGCACGCCACAATGAGTAGTCTGATTGTGGAGTTGCATCAAGTTCCTTGAGATATTTTTCCAGTGAAGCCGTTTTCTGAGTTTGCAGTAACATTCTCAGCCTTTTTGTACAGTCTTTTAGTAAGTTCTTAAGTTGAGGGGATCTGTGTAATTGCCACTCTCTACGAGCTCTCCTTTTTTCAGACAAAAGACGCTCGACATCTGAGGAATATATTTTATTATTTTTGGTTTTTTTGGGGGCAATACTGGAATGTTGTACAGCTAGTTTTAGAAAACTGTCAAAATTGACAATAGAGCGATCTATATACTCCGGTGTGCTAAGCGGAATATTTTCTGTGCAATGGGTACTGAGATATTTTTTATATTTTAACCAATTTATATGTGTAGCTGACGTCGCTATGTGACCAGAGGGAGCTTCAATTCTATTGGTGTTTATTATAGTAACTATTGTAGGTGTGTGATCAGAAGATAATTCTAAGGAATCGTTTTTGTGGGGATGTTTTTAACAACGCCAAAATCGATGACATCTGGAATTTTTTGCGCATCAGCAGGCCAATATGTTGGTTGGCCACTCGCGACAACATTTAAATTCATTGTAGAGATTGTATTAAACAAAACACGACCCTTTGGTGTTATTAGTCGCGACCCCCAGAAGGTATGTTAAGCGTTATAATCGCCAGCAGCCAGGAAACAGGGTCCCAATGACTTATAATATTTATAATATTGGCTTTCTGATATTGAAAATCTAGGTGGTGAATATAAAGATGAAATTACAATGTTTCGATTTATCTCTTCAACACAAATGTTCGTTGCTTGGAGATAATCTTCACGATGATCACACATTGGGTAGTATTTAATTCGGGTTTTTATTAAAATGGCAGAACCTCCACAAGCTCTATCTCGAGGGTCCTTGGTATCATATAGTATATAGCCATTGATTTTGAACGTATTTCTTGAGGTCAAATGAGTTTCAGAAACCATCATGACATCAATTTGTTTATTTTTAAGAAAGTATTCTAATTCATTTTTATGTTGGCGGATGCCGTTTGCGTTCCAAAAACTAATTTTTAAACAGTTCATGGCTTGTTTAGTACAGCTTGCAATAACATCGATTGCATTCAAAGAATTTCCTGCATCATATTACCCATTGTGTTTGCAAATTATTTACTGTTTGCACTAATGTTTCCATTGTTTTTTCTAGCCGACTTAGATTAGAAACTGGAGTTTCGTCATTACTTGTCGAAGCGCCTTGCATTGGTTCATTGTTTGATTTTAAGACGTTAGCATAAGAGATTCTGTTACTACTAGGCTGGGGGGCCTGAAGGTCATTACTGTTTATTTGATTTGTTACCTGTGGGGGACTAGTTTTCGGTCCAACCGACTGCTTGACGATAGTATATACAGGGCATCCTCTATAATTGGCAGTGTGATTGCCACCACAGTTGCTGCATTTTTTTACGTTGGGGTCGGTTTTAGACTTGTCGCAAAGAACTGTACCATGTAATTCGCCACATACTACGCAAACAGGGGGTAAGTAGCAGTATGCCTTAGTATGGCCAAATTCTTGGCAGTTCAGACATTGAACGGGACCACCTCTTTTGTGCGGCTCCTCTATAGTTACTTTTCTGTACAGAATGTATTTTAAGTTATAGATGTGGTTCATTTTGGTCCAAGGGTAGTTAGGTAAATGAAACCACGTTCATTTATTTTAAATTTCATTTATTCAATTCAATTGTTTCTTATGTTAGTAGGTATAAATTTAATTCACTTAAATAATATTTGCTTATTTATTTAAAATAGGTTAAGTTTATTTAATTAATTTTCATTAGTTTACGATAGGTTAAGTTAATTTTAAGTTTCTGTTATTTATTATTTTGCTCACACACACTGCGGTTTAGCGACCGATCACTGTTCTAACAACCTCACGTCACGACTCAAAACTCTAACACAGACTGACTGCTACTCTCATCGCCAAGTTAATCCTAGCCTCCCTTTTTGTCTTGTCCGAAGGTGCGTGTGTTTGTTGTATGTTTGCTGTCATTCCAGTGTATGTCATATGTGTTGTCAATGTAGCGTATATTGTTAGGGTCACCATCCCACAACCGGCCGTCCTGACTAAACATTCGCCCTCGAATGTTCTTCCCACCGTTTCATCATATCCACTACCGTAGTAGTGTGCCTAGGTCCTTCACAGTTCCCAACTCGCTCTACTTCATAGCGACCATGGTTTAGCTTCCGCGTGATTCGATACGGTCCAAGAAATTTCGGTCTCAGCTTCATACCGGTTCCGAACTGGGTGCGCTTGATTGCGACCAACTCGTTGACATTATACGTGGTCTCTGGGACTCTCTTGCGGTTGTATTCTTTGAGATTCTCCTGCTGTATCTTTAATATGTTCTCTTTAGCCTCTTGTCTTATACTCTCACGCTCAGAGTTCAAAGTTTCTATTGTTAGTTCATTTAGCATTTTACGAATATCAGTATCTTCCTCATTTCTCATATCTAGGCCTGTCAATAATTTAAAAGGTGTGACTTTTGTGCTTCTAGGTGGAGTACTATTGAGAACTCGTTGGACTCGACCTACGTGCTTATACCAACTATCGGGTTTCCCTACACACAATTTAGTTAACATACTGATTATTGTGCTGTTCATTCTCTCAACTTGGCCATTTCCCCTGGGTACACCTGTTGCTATGAGAAGGTGTTGTATATTTCGTAATTTGCAGTATTCTTCAAATTGGCCCGATGTAAATGCGCTGCCTCTATCGGTTATCATTCTGCTCGGGTTTCCAAAAATAATCGCCTGTTTCGTCAATCGATCTACAACTTCGTTTGCGCCAGTACTCTTAGTGGGGTATAGCCAAACAAACTTGGAAAAGGCGTCAACTACCACTAATACGTAATTGTATTGCTTGCGAGTGCATTCCATAGGTCCCACGTGATCTAGGTGATATGTTAATAGAGGGGTATCTGCCTTGTCGATTGGGCTGAGGAATCCTTCCTTGCGGCCTTTTTTCGCCTCCGAAACCAAACATTCTACACAGCTTCTAATTACGTGGTCAACTTTATCAGAAAGTTTAGGAATATAATATGACTTCTGTATAAGTTCCTGTGTTTTGCGGGTAGCAAAATGTCCTTGCCTATGCGCCATCTCGATTATTTCTCTTTCCATTGAGGTCGGTACTACTATTAGTTCGTTGTTCGGGTCTTTGTACAAAATATCAAATTTAATGAAGTAATCTTCGTATGAGTCCTTTTCTAGTATTTTCCGAACCGCCTTAATCCAATCATCCTGCACTTGTGCTTGTTTTAACCGGTGACATAAGGAATCCTCGATCATGAGACATGTTAAACGACTAAGTGCGTCTACGTGCTTCATCCTTTTCCCTGGTCTATGCTCTATTTGATAGTCGAAATCTTGTAAGAAAAGAGCCCATCTTGAAACTCTAGTTGGCACATCCTGTTTCCGCATTGTTAATGCAAATGCGTTACAATCAGTGACAATTTTCACCGGAATTCCCAATACGAATATCCTCCATTTTTTAAGTGCTTCTATTACGGCTAAAACTTCCAGCTCATATGAGCAGTATTGTTGTTCCGTTTGTGTAGTTTTCCTGCTCATATATTCAACTGGATGAAATTGCATATCCTCATCCTTTTGCAGTAACACCGCACCATAACCATATAAACTAGCATCTGTATGGATCTCTGTGTCTGACTTCGGGTCAAAAATCTTAAGTACTGGTGGCTTTATCATCGAATTTGTTAATTGTTTGAATGCTAATACTTCTTCGTCTCCTATTTTAAACTTTACGTCCTTCCTCAGAAGATTTGATAGTGGTCTAGCTATTGATGCGTAGCCTGGTATAAATCGTCGTAAAAATGAGGTAAGCCCCAGAAATCTTTGTAACGCTTTTTGCGTTCTTGGTAGTGGAAAATTTACAACTGCCTTTGTTTTTTCTAGTGATGGGGAGATTGTTGAGTTCTCGAAAACGTAACCTAAAAAGTTTATTTTCCTCTGCAGGAATTGACATTTTGCCCATTTTATTCTAAGCCCGTTTGTTTCCGCGATTCTTAAAACTTTTTCCAACTTTTCTGCACCTTCGATTTCATCATGGGATGGTATGACAATGTCATCCATGTAGACCACTAACGTTCCATCATTAATCAATTCACGGAAAACTGAAATTATGTATCTGCAAAAAACGGCAGGTGAATTCGATATACCGAAAGGTACAAACTTGAACTCATATTGTCCAGAATTGGTTACGAAAGAGGTATATTTCTGTGAATCTGGTTCAATTGGTACGTGAAAAAATCCGTTTCGCAAGTCTAATGTCGTGAAAACTTTTGCTCCTTTCAATTTATTGATGATGTCATCCATAACTGCCATCGGAAAGTTGTCTCGTATAATCTTCTCGTTAAGTTTTCGGTAGTCGCAGCATAGACGTTTGGTTCCGTCTTTTTTCTGCACTAACACCACTGGTGCTGAATATTCAGAAAAGCTGTGTTTAATAATTCCATCCTCCAACCATTCTTTCACCTGGTTATCGATTACGCGTTGCTCCGGATATGGTACTCGACGAGGTCTATGTGTCACAGGAATGTCATCTTTAAGAACAATTTTCATCTTCACGGGGTAATTATTTGGTTTTACCGGCCTATAGGTTTTAATTCTATCGTAGATCTTATCCTGTGTTTCCTTGTTGAGGTGTTCAAGCTTGAGTTCGTTCTCTTTAAAATATCCGTTTGCCGCTGCAAGCATTATTTCCGCAAAATCATTATTAAGTTCAGAGATTGGATTGATGCCTATAGTTTCTTTGTCTTCGCTTGTTAATATATTAGCTGTATTGGGTTCTTTCGCAATATGAGATGCCAGATTTTTTGTTTTCTGACTAAATGTTGCCCCCTCGGCATCTATTATTAGATCCACTTGACCTAAAATATCGTTTCCTACTACAGCCGAATACAATATGTCCCTTTCTCTAGCTACGTGCACGCTTATTAACACTTCTGCTGAGTTTAGTTTGATACTCGTTTTGAAGCTCCCTAACGTTGTTATAGTTTTACCCCCTATTCCCGTTAACAGCTTATAATTCGGTTCTAGCTCTACATCGCCCAACATCATTAATGTGTCGTATCGGACAACGCTTATGTCGCTTCCGGTATCTACTATTGCTGAGATTTTCTTTCCGTTGATTTCAATTTCCGTAAAAATTCTTCTGGAAGTAGATACAACATCGTCAGCTAATGTATGTACATTATTATTTCCAGCTCCTTCGTTATTTAAACCTCTGTTGTTATTCGAACCTCTATTATTATTTCCACTTCTATTGTTAATTCCAGCTCTGTTGTTATTCTCGTCCTCCCGTCTTTCATTGTTCCCACCACTCGTGCAATTAAACGATTTATGGCCAAACTGTTTGCATTTAAAACATTTTACCTCGGGCTTCTTACATTCAGTTGCCAAATGACCCTTGTCTCCACATTTAAAACAGCGTCTTTCGTTTTTCGTGTTCACAACTTGTTTTGATTCAACAGCGAACCCCTTCGAGTTTGATGACTCTCCGGCTGTCCTTATCTTTTCGTACGTTTTCAGCTTCTCTTTAAGTTCATCTATATTTCGAGCCTGGTATAGAATTGATTTGTTGATGGTTGAATCTTTGATTCCCTGTATAAAATAGTCGATAAGACTTTCGTCGTCGATCTTAATTGGTTTACCGATCTCTTGAAGGCTATATAAGTATTCGCGGAATGTCTCGTTGTATCTTTTCCGCCTGTTTGACAAAAGCTTATGGATCTCTAATGCTGACAACTTTACCCCAAATTCTTTTGTTAGTGAACTTTTCAATGTTGACCAATTTGTTATGTCAGACTGGCTTCTGACGTAAATTTTCGCAGCTCCCTTCAGCAGCTGTTTCGCATAAATAAATTTTCTCAAATCGTCCCAACCAACCGTGGTTGCCACGTCTTCGAGTTCCTGTAGCCAATGGCCAACATCAGGCAAACCATCCCCGGAAAAAGCTGAAATCGAATCTTGAATGTCCCGCAATGTAAAAGTGTAGCCGCGCCCTTCTACTACGCGTCCCATCACTGCAGAAGCTTCCCCATACTCAGAGTCTGTCTCCTCCTCCTCCCGCTTAAGCCCTAAATGTTGGATTAACCGCTCCTGCAACTCAGCCTTATTACCGGCCCTAGGTAGATCCGCTTCCCCCAATTTTACCTTCAATTCCTCTACCGTCAACCCCAAAATATCGTCAATGCTCGTCATGCTGACAGTCGCTTAAAAATTCACCCAGTGTGTAGTGTACAAAGTTATTCAAGAAATAGAACTCTTATAAAACAATAAAAGGCAATAACCATTGAATTGAAACAATTTGGGAAGAAAAATAAAATTATCCTGCTTAATCTACTTTATCAAAATCTTGATTTACTTTAGCCAGACAAAAATTCTTAAATTCGCTCCACTATGAGGAGGACAAAAATGAAAACAAACTTTTCTTCTGATTAATTGTCTCCTTCAATGTGTCGTTATCCTTTTATACTTATACAAATTATGATCAAAATAATCTTCTTTACGTCTATATAATCATCAACATCTAAAATCTTCAATAGAGGGAATTATTTTTTCTTCTTCTAACGATCACCAACTTCTAAATATCATCTATGTGATCAACTCAAAAACATCTAAATTTCTAAGAAAAAATATGCCCCTCTTCTTCATCTATCTAGCTTAATGGCACTCTTATTTTAGTTTACATTTGCATTATTTGTAATTTCGATTTGTATCAGTGTTCCCATATACATACATAATATAATTCAAAAAATTCTTCAAACTACTTAAATAGTTTTATTACACGATTTCAATTACTGTTGACGTTAAATTTATCTATAAAATTGTTTGTTTTATTATAATTTTAATTTAAAGCAAAATTAAAAAAAAAATTTGTTTTTTTAGAATGAAATCCCGTGATATTTTCCCAAAAGTTTACGATCGCGTATATGGTAACACTGTTTTTGTATAGCCAATAGTATATAAATTGCAATATATAACAATAATAAATAAATTTTCTACTTATCTAAACATATTATTAGTGTACGTATGTTTCAATGTCTCTCATTAACTGGCTGTTACTGCGACTCTTCTGCTGGTGTTTTTTTTCTGTATATCACTGCTGCTATTTGCTGTTGTTTATTTTCTACGCGCTGTCTCTGCTGCTTCGGAGCAGAGCGACTCTTTTACGTTGCGTTTTATTTACACGCACCTTCTTTAAACAATGTTGTTGTTGTTTTTTGTTTAGCAAAATGTTCGATCAGTTTTCTGTTAATGCTCTTTTGTCTTCTTTTTTTTTTTTTTAGTTTCTTTTCCTTATTTTTGTGTATAGTAACGGTTTTTTTTTTTGCTTTAGGAATTTCTGGATTTTTCTTTTAAATAATTCTGTACCGTTAGTTCACTTTTATAAAAAGTTTTATTTCAAAATTTCTGTTTTATGTAGGTACAGTCTTTAGTTTATTGACCAATTTTAAATTAGTTTTTACACAATATAGTTTTTTTCACACGCTTTTTTTTTTACAATTTCCTTGTTTGAAAACCTTTAAAAAACTTTTATATATAGGTATTTTATTAACTTTTTAAGATATTTTCTTTTAAAATACTTTTACATATTTTGTTAACTTTTCTTGCACCACTTTGTAATTTTTATAAAATTTTCTTTTTGTTTTGTATGGCTTTTATGAATTTTAAGTAGCTGTAGTTCTTAGCATTGGTTGAGTTTCTTAAGTTGGTTGATATTATTAAATTGGTTGAGCCCCCATTTGTGGTTCATTTTGGTCCAAGGGTAGTTAGGTAAATGAAACCACGTTCATTTATTTTAAATTTCATTTATTCAATTCAATTGTTTCTTATGTTAGTAGGTATAAATTTAATTCACTTAAATAATATTTGCTTATTTATTTAAAATAGGTTAAGTTTATTTAATTAATTTTCGTTAGTTTACGATAGGTTAAGTTAATTTTAAGTTTCTGTTATTTATTATTTTGCTCACACACACTGCGGTTTAGCGACCGATCACTGTTCTAACAACCTCACGTCACGACTCAAAACTCTAACACAGACTGACTGCTACTCTCATCGCCAAGTTAATCCTAGCCTCCCTTTTTGTCTTGTCCGAAGGTGCGTGTGTTTGTTGTATGTTTGCTGTCATTCCAGTGTATGTCATATGTGTTGTCAATGTAGCGTATATTGTTAGGGTCACCATCCCACATAGATGGGATGCGTTTCATTTTTTTTAAGTTTAACGTCGCCGGGTTCAAACTCCACTCGAAAAAGTGGTTGGGGATTTTTTTCTCTATTTTTCTCTATTTTTAATGTTTAATACATGTTTTACCTTGAAGCCTTTTTCTTCAAGGAATGTTTTTACCTCTTCTGGGTCCACACATGAGTCAATACCCTTAATCACTACCTGAAGGCCTTTACTGTTTTTCAGTTGGTATGTATAAAAGTTTTTTTTAAGTGCCTCAAAGTTGCTTATAATTTTGCGAAAATCATTCTCATGATTGACTTGTATTTTTGTTTCGTTTATACTACCACGCTTGATAAAACGAATTTTCACCTATAACCGATATCAAACTCTTTATGAGCTCATTATTTTGCTCCCTCAGATATATCGGGGGAGGCTTGGCGATTTTATGACGTTTTGTGCTTCAGAGGATTCATCCTCCAGAATTGCAAAACGATTTTGAGAATTTATTTTATCAAAATATGGTACTTTTGAGGCCGAAGCAATTGCTGCAGAGGTAGGGCCGCGTCCCCGTTTAAGCACTGTTGTTTACCTGTCCATACCAACTTGTACTGTAGGCTTTTGAGAAGTTTTTACTTGAGTTATTGAGTTATCCATAGCGGCTGTTTTGGGGTTAACCGTTTCATCACTTATTAAAGTTTTTTTTTGCTCTGTGGCAACGCTTGCAGTTAATAAATTTGTTATTGTATTACGATCGACCGTATTTGTAAACAAAGAGGGTGAGAGGGAACGCGTTCGAGTAATAGGTTTAGCCGTTAAATAATTGCTATCATCGATTCTTTTTTCTACGTTTGTTTCGTCAACACTCAATGTAACATAAGCATTTCTTTCGTTATGTTTTATTGTTTTTGCATTATATGCATTCATAAGAGTTTTTTTTTATATATTACTGTTTGTTTAATTGTGCTCTTCTTTTTATTTGTTGTTTAAAAACCCCGAGAATAAAAAAAAGAATAAAGAAAACAAGAAATGTTTTTGCTTAAAATGTATGTATGTATATGTATGTGTGTACATACATATATTTTTGTTAATTGTAATTTTTAATACTTGTATTAAAAATTTTATGTTCACTTATTAAAAATTATTTTAAAGCGTCTATTCATTCGCTGATCTTATATTATTTAAAAAAAAAATAATATTATTATATCATAAATATACACTTATTTATGTTAAAAAAAAAAACAGTAAGCCGAGTTAAAAAAAAACACGTCTGCATTCAACGAGCACGCTTGCTGACTGATAGCAAATTACCTGGAGATATTATCCTAACGTGAGTTCAATCAAGTGCCGCAACTACATGAGGAAATTTTGAAATATCGTAAAAGTCTTTCTTATTTGTGGAAAGTTGTTGGTGTGTTTCTGGAAACTTTATAAAACGACTCCTTAGTAGTGCTATATGGTGTGTAACATTAGCTAGAACATTGGAAACTGTTATCATTGAGACACCATATACATCGCCAATTGTTTTTAACATCCCACCTGTTGCGTACACTCTTAAGGTTATAAGAAGCATATGTTCCTCGCTTAGAGATTGGTTTCTGTCGTGCGATTCTGTAATTAATTTTAACAATAGTTGTCATTGTTAACAAAATTTAACAAGCAAATTAACGATTTTGCCATTCTGTAACATTTTAAACAACACTTGTTATCGTAAAGTCAGCTGTTTGTGTTAAGTAAACCACAACTTTTCTAGTGTTGTTTATTTATTGTTAAATATCGAAAAAAAAAAATTAGTTTAACGAAAAAATATAATTTGAAAATGGCAATTAAATAATTCGCATTTAGTTAATTAGTCAAAATGTTTGGCTTATGTATCTTCTCAACAAAAAACAAAAACTAAAAAAATTCTGTTGATTTTTAATAATTTTCTTATTTTTTTGTATTCCTTTTTGCGTTTTTCGTTATTTTGCCATTTTTTTGACAGTGATACCACTTGACGTAAATTGTTATCTATGTTGTTAATAACAATTTACAGAATCGCATAATCGTTAGTGCAAACAACAAAACATGTTGACAATTGTAACAACTGTTGTTATTGTTAAAAGTTACAGAATCCCACTACTGAAATGTATTGGTTTTAACGTTTGTCTTAACCTAGCATTTACACATGCCACTGCCAGTTCGAAAAACTCAATACACTCACACTTTTTTACTTATACACTCACATTTTTCGCAATGGCAGCTCCAGTGGCAGCAAAAATTGCATGCGAGTGGAAATTTGGCACTTGCATGCCATTAAATGACAAAACGATGAACAATGTTACCCTGTTAAAAATTGAATGCAAATTTACTGGATTATTGTCGAACTGTAATTAAAGTTTTAACTTGATAAATGTATTATTATGATTAATTTTTTGAAACGCGCATTAATAAAAGCAAGTTTGTTAATTTTAGAGCATTAATATTGTTAAAATAATGCTTATATAAATAAATGTAAACCATTTCCCCAAAAATGTGCTTATGTGATTAACTCGGTAAATCTATTTGATTTTTTGATACTTTTTTTTTTAATTTAAGAAGTCAACAAATGATCTCAAGTTGACGCTTAAAAGACATTTTGAAAATGAACTCGCAGTGGCATGTGTAGACACAAAAGCTAATGGCATGAGATTCGACTATTTCGAACAAATTTTCTTTGATAATATGTATACTGTAGTGGCATGCCACTACTTGCATGTGTAAAGGCAGGGTAACGATTGCATAAAGCTGTTACACTTACCAGGTGGTTGGCTTTTTTTTATGATGCCTTATAAGTTCCAGCTGATTTCTTCGACATACAAAATCGTTGAAATAATTCAGCGTCCTCAAAAATTAGAAAATGGTTTGGTCGTGTACGTATTGTGCGTGGTCTCCGTAAAATTGTTGTTTGAAGTATAACCGGTGTTGCCAAAAGTAGGGGAAAATCCCTACATGTAGGTATTTTTTATACTTTAATAGAAGCGTAGGGAAAATCAGACATTTTTATAAAATAAATGCAGAAAAAACGCATTTTCATTAACATTTTCTTGTCCAAAACGGTTGAGAAGTTTTATTTTCCCTAAAATCGCTTAAAAATATGGCTGACTTCCAAAACGTACTAATACAAAGTTCGTACACAATTTTACTACTGTATTTCAACCATGTACACGTACAAAGTACCGAAACAATGCAACTATGTGTTTTGTTAATTAAAACGCTTTAAAATGTAAGTGATGAAATGCATAATACTTTTAAAATAATGCTATGTACATACGACGATATAAACCACTCGTTTCGCTCTCTGAAACTACTTTGCCAAACATGCTGTTCATACGATTCATTCTTGTTTCATTTTGACATTTTTTTTGTGTTGTTAGTGTGATTTTTTTTTAAAGTAGATAAAAAAGTAAAAAAAACTTGAAAATATAATATTTAATAATTTTAACATGGTATAAATCTGTATTGCTTGCAAATAAAATGTTAAATGTCACAAAGCATCAACTTTAAAACCGATGCTCTGATTGCTTTTTTTAAACGTTACTAATACTTAGCAGTGACGTTTTGGAAGGGTTTGCATTGTATATATATTGTACTGCGGCGTTATGAAACATTATACTTTGTTCTAATACAAAGCAATTGACGTTTTGGAAGTCAGCCTATATTTCCAGAGTTGTTTTTTTTTTTAACTACAAAATTTGGCAACGTATATGTTTTTGTGGGGGTGGGGTTTCTAAACAATTGTTTGCTGAAATGGACATCAATGCCTAGAGCTCAAATTAGACGTGACATAACCATAATGCCACAGCCGTAAAGGCGAATTTAGAAACCAAAATTGAATTGGTTTGTATGGTACGTGTATGTCATTTTGGTAATACAGTGGCTATGGTAATACAGTTTTCCTATGGTTATGGCACGTCTAATTTGAGCTTTAGTGACAAATAAAGAATTTATCTTATAAAAAAATATGTTTCCTGCATTTCTTAGGGTTAGCGAAAAAGCTAACGTATAGTGGGTACCAATTGTTATGTGTTGTTAATTGTCTGGAGAAAGAGGTATGTATGTACACTGTGGTATACACTATCACTTAAAGCTGTGTTTACATTATGTGTATTTGTCATGTGGAATGTCACTTTTTCACATGTTAAATTTGTACATATCGTCTGAACCCCTTCAAACAATATCATGTGTTATTTCTCTGTGTGCAGTACACATGACATTTTTTATTTAGAACGAGTTCTATTTTCAAGTGACAAACCATCTGACATCAGCTGTTTTTTATTAACAAAATTTTGTGGCGGCAAAAATTAATAGAAGTTTTAATAAATATAAATTATAATCAATTTACAAGATTTTGTTTGTCGTGCTAAATTCTTTATAATTATAACAGTAAAAAAATAACCAATTTTATTATTGAAAATGGAGGGAAAAATTGAAAAGGAATTAACAAAAGTAAGTACATATGTATTTTTTTTATGACAATTTCCATATTTATTTTTATGTTTTTCCAGTTGGACTGGTGTAAAGAATCGGTACTACAGTTAATAGATATGTGGCAAGAGAAGGAATGTTTGTATAACCCGCGGAATAAGTTCTACCACAATAAGCATGCCAGGTACGCAGCGCTCAATGATATGGCTGACAAGTTAAAAATGTTCAATTCATCTATTGGGCCTAATGAAGTTAAGGTAAGGCATTGGGCAATTTTTGTTTGTCATAAATGTAATGCAATATATTTCCAGAATAAAATAACATACTTGCGTGGTCAATATAGCCGAGAAATTGCAAAAGCAAAAGAAAAAAGAAGTGGGGCCGGAGCAGATGATGTGCATGTGCCATGTGTGTTTTGGTTTAATGAAATGGGTTTCCTGGAAGAATTTATTAAAATTAAAAAAGGTGCATGTAATTTATATGTGAGTATTTTTCTTAAATTATTGCTTTTCAGATGTGTATTTGTTAGTAAATGAAATTTTTAATTTACAGCAAGAAGCAGAACTGGATGATTCCTTGCCGGAGATTGACTTATCGCCTTCACAGCCATGTAAAAAAGCAAAAACCGATACTTCGCTTTCAAGTTGTACAATGAGCCAAGAAAATGTTATGCTATCAGCAGCAACATCAGCGCTTGAGGCAATAGCTAATAGTCGCAAAATTGGGAAAGAAAAGGATGAAGCATTTTGCAACTATTTAAAAACTGAACTGGATGAAATAGATGATGACTTTAAATATGAGTTTTTGGAAACAACAACATTGAATCTCCTTGAAACCAAAAGAAAACAAAGAAATCGGAAGCAAAACTCAGAAGCTCCCATATTTTAGTTTTTATTTTTTTTATGAATTACACAGGTTTTATGAAAACTTTTTAAACAAATGTGCCTTACCGCCTGTTTTTAGAAAATGAAAACAAGTGAGTTAGTGAGAAATTATATTGAAAACAACAATAAAAAACGAAAATTTGTTTTTGTTTTCAATATAATTTCTCACTCACTCACTTGTTTTCATTTTCTAAAAACAAGCAGTTAATTTTAGATGTAACATATCGCTGCCTGAATTTTTGTTCTTTTACATTGACTTTTTTTTTTAAATAATTACCCTTATCGTGGTTTGCGAAATTAAAAAACGCCTGGAACAGTATGGTAATAGATTAAAGGAAATAAGTTTACGTCCTCTTTAATCTATTACCAAACAGTCGTAGGCGTATTTTATTCGTCAACCACGATAAGGGTGAATAATATTAGATCTCACTAGCTTCCAAAGACATAAAAAGACTATCAAATCGAAATGTGAATAGTCCTCCTAGTTTTAATCTTTTATTTTGTTATTTAATGATATAACGTAGAGATGGGCGATTAATCGATTAATCAAAATTGTGATAAATCAGTCAATCTATTAATTAAGAATCCTAATGAATGAAATCGTTAAAATAAGAATTATTCGCTGAACCAATGTTTTGAAAAATTTATATATATGTAAATAACACTGTATAACAAATTTCCAACAAAGTCGTGACCAAATGAATCTGACACCTAATCTTTATGTTAAATTGTCCGCTGAATCCGAATATGATGTCAGAATTGTCAAAAGTAGAACAGTTTTTGAGATATTCCAAAATAACCGTTATTTGTGTTTTTAGGAATGATGATGTGACTTAAATGCAAATGTCTTCAAAAATTTTAAACGGATTATGTATTTCTTTTTTTTAGTTAAAGTTCAAACTTCATAAAAGATTTGATGATTTTGTTCAATTATGCTCTTTTCAAGTTATTTTTTTTAAACCAATGATTTTTTTGCATGCGACATTAGATTATTTAAATAAGAACATTTTTTTTCTTTGATTTGAAACAAATCAAAAGTGGGTTAATACAATTAATTTTCTGTAACTTTGTAATTTTTGCACCGATCTGGATCAGAATGTTTGAATTGAAATAGGCTAATGTAAGTGATAAAATAAAAAAAAATTTATTGTTTGGCTTAAAAAGAGCAAAATTGCAAAAAATCATCAAATTTATAACGAAGTTTGAAATTTTGTCCACTATAACTCTGCCATTTATTGACTCATCTTCACAAACGAGTCATGGTTACTTTAGAAATTTTGTAACCTTTCACTAAAAAGAAATACATAATCCGTTTAAAATTTTTGAACACATTTGCATTTAAGTCACATCATCTTACATAAAGATTAGGTGTCAGATTCATTTGGTCAAAAGTTGTCACGTAGTCTAATTGAACGATTTGTGTTTTTAATTAACTTCTTAAGTTCTTTTACTTGTATGGTTTTGTTTTTTTTTTTTACTTTTTTATAATTCATACATTTTACATTTATATGTTTTCTTTTCGTTTTTTTATATATTTTTTTTATGAATTAAATTTTATTTTTGATCTCCTTTTATTTTAAATAAATGAACAAGTTTTTAATTTGTTGAACTACCTTTTTTATTACTTTGAAGGAATGAATAAAATATATGTATATCAATACTAATATTATAAAGTTGAAAAGTTTGTATGTTTCTGTGTTTGTAAGAGGTAATCTCCGAAACAGCCATATTTTAATACTAACGGCCTTATTCAAAAAAATAAAACAGGTTTATAAAAGGTGTATTAAAGGAATTTTCATAGAAAATTCGTTTCAAAAAAGAGTAAATATGAATGTACATATCGTCGGCTTAGAGTGTAAACCTGCTAAATCCACTTTTTAAGTAAATTGAGATTTTAATTCCGTATGGTAGAGAAAGATATGCCTCGTCGACCAGCATGAAGAAAATGCCAACCATTTTACTTGTCACTAATGGCAATGGTTCTTTCTTATACCACTGGGATATTATTCAATGTTAAAAGATTTACCCCAGTATTCACAAACGGTTATTAAATTTAACAAACGCTTATTAAGAACAAATTTCATAGCAAATTTACGTAAATTATTACGTAAATAAATGAATAAATAAATTTGTTCTTTAAACCTTTATTAAATTTAAAAAAATTTTGTGAATACAGGCATTAATTAATTTTATTATTATTTATTTATTTTTTTTGTTTTGTACTTGTTTTTTGTTAATATATCGTCAGCTCAGAATTGGTTTGACCTATCGACCATTTGAAAAAAAAATTGAGTTAGCTATGGGGTATATATATTTTGAATACCCCCTTTTTGAATCCAAAATATGTTTCGCGAAATTTTTTGTGGTTTCTGAGATATAAAGCATTCATTTTGCTTCATATCAACTGTTTCAAATTTTTTTAAGTTTTGTTTTGCGCTACAAGCCACTGTTTGGCGATTGCAGCAAATTCTTCATACAAAAACGTACAAACTAAATTTTACTGTTGCTTTGCTGCATTGCCGTAAGAAAAAAAGTAGTTAAAGCAAAAGAAAATGACAACAAGAAAATAAATTTGTAAAAAATAGTTTTTATAAAATAATGGACCCAACCACGTGTACGGTTTGCTATTATTTGCAAAATGTTTTTAGCCTACCTAACATGGCGGCCACACGTTCAATAAATGACTTTCAAATTGTTCACACAAATTGCTTGTCAAAACTTGTTTGACTTGACAGCTGTGGCACAGGCTGCACTCAATTTGATAAGCAATTTTATTTTAAAAATGCCGCCGACGAAAAAACAACTTAAAACAGTAGCTACCATTAAAGTTCTGCAAGAAATAAGAATTTTAATGGAAAAGAAACAAAAACAAAATATTGTCAGAAGATATTGGATAAAACCATTATTACTAACAAGGTATGTAAATTCAATTAATTTTTTTTAATTTTATAAATGTCTTTATGTACTATGTATTTATGTTTGTAAAAATATGTTTGTTTTTTATTTCAGAATGGAACATGATTTGGAGGCACATCTACTGAATGACCTAATGTGGGAAGACGATGACAGTGACTTCAGAAATTTTACACGCATTGATGTTGATAAGTTCGAAAAGTTGTTGCATTTGGTAAGATTGTATATTCATTTATAGTTTGAATGTTAAAAGTTAATTCCTTTTTTTCTACCAAACGTATGTAGGTAAACAACGATCTGAAGAAAACTGACACAGCGATGCGGTTAGCTATTACACCCATATTAAAGTTGTGTGTTACTTTAAGGTTCATAGATATTATTTTATAAAAAAAGCAATAGAATTTTTAAAAACACAATTTTTTCTTAAATAAAGCACATTCACATATTTTGCAATATATTTTTTTATAAAGAAAGCGCCAAAATAATTTGTGATCAGCTGTTAAATTGAAAGTAAAATTGTCAAGCAGATGGAAAGGTAAAATTGAAAGCCATCTCGTGGTCAATTCAAAAAGTGTGAGTGTGTTAGTAAAAAAAGTGAGAGTGTATTGCAAATTGAAAGGAATTGAAAGGCAAAACTTGATCGTGTGGCCGCCATGTAAGGGAAATGTTGAAGCAATCTTACAGCAACCATTATTATGCCAAATATACCAACTTTTACTTATTCTACCTTTTGGACGGAAGCTCATGGTGGTCGGAGTGGTAACAATATTGCTAGTGCTTCAATTAAAATTTTTAATGAAATAATAAGACATTATGGAGCGATTCTTGCGTACCTCAAAATAAAAATCGAATTAACTCAACCGCAATCAAAATGTCCATTAAACAAAATAATTGATGCCGTTATACAAAAGTCTTCAAAACCAGGACATTCTCTAATACAATAACTGGACTGTGTCTATGGTGTTATTGACCGGTACTTAAAGAATATTGAAATTCATAGTCCTCTTCATTTACTAAATTTGCTTAAAACAATGCCAAATAATAAAATAAAATTAAAAGTAATGGAAATGCTTCCGGAAGATTTTCGCACATACTCGTTGGAAGCAAATAAAATGGACTTTCGAAAAGTTCCTTTTGCTAAAATTAAAGTTATTCTATACAGTAAAAATAATGATTTTTGTATATATGTATTAACAAACTTTTACGAGAGAGGAAAAATATAAAAATGCAATTTTGCTTAAGTCTGCATCAAAAAATTGTTTGAAAATTCCTAAAAATTTGTTGATGAATGTTTTGAAAATATCTAAACCATAATTTATTGCCAGCGATAAATTTACTCAATATTAAGTTTTAAATTTTTAGTGTTTTTTTCTTGATTCTATTTTACTTTTGCATTATTTAAGTGTTTAACCCTCTAATGCTTAAGCCTGCCTCAAGGCACTCATCACAAAAATGACTATAAATTAACACATAATAATTTTTTTTATTTAAAAAGTTTTTTTATCAGTTGCTTACAAATGTATTTAAATATTTTCAAAAGCTCATTCTGTATTTTTCAATGCACTTTTTATTAGCCATGCACTTTTTTGACGAAAAAAAAAGCGCGAAGCAATATTGTTTCATAAAACGTTGATAAAAGTGTTAAAAAGTTTTACGATCGTAACCATATTTTTTTTCTTAAAAATTGTACTCATATTGTATGAACTAGAGACCTTATTGGTGTGAAAAAGGGTAAGTTATGTTTTAGGGCACTGATTTCTTTATGAGTGCCTTGATGCACTCTTGGGCGTTGCACGACATATTTGGCTGCCGCAGTTTATTTTGTTTTGACAAAATTATATTCGTTTTTTTTTTGCATTTTTTTACATAAAAGTTTAAAAAATGTCTGGGCCAGTGAACAAACGTTTCAAATTGTCTGATTTGACTGATGAAGAGTTAGAGAAATTGTTTGACGAAGTAGAATCAGATGCAGATTGAAGTAGCGAATCCAGCGATGTTGAAGAACTTCAATTAGGTTTTGCCGAATCGGAAAATGCGGCACTCAATACAATAAACAATTCCCATTCTACTCAGGCTACGAGATTAAGTAAGCCACTAAAAAGGCCTAGGTCTCCTTTGCCATCAATTGAGACTTCTGGACCCACATTTGTCCCTTCATCTGGTGGCTTCAATGGTTCTGGTAATAATCATACATATGTATAAAATAGATTCCTTGACAATAAAAATACATTTTATTTTTATTATTATATATGTCCATTTATCGGTATCCAAACTTGCGAAGCTATTGGGGTAAAAATGCATTTCAACCAATTGCGAATAGCATGAGTCGGTCAAAATTCGAAGCCATTAAGCAATTTTTATCACTACGTGATGAGAGTGAACGAGTGAAAAAAGGCCAGCCGGGCTACGATCCTTTGTTTCGCATAAGAAACTTCACCGATAAATTGAATGCAAGATTCGACTCAGTGCCAAAACAAGCTCGGCTTTGCGTAGATGAACAAATGTGTAGTACAAAAATGAGGCATCATCTTCGGCAATATATGCCAAATAAGCCTCATAAATGGGGAATCAAACTATTTGCACTATGCGATTCTTTTGGATATGCGTATCGATTCGAAATTTATAGCGGTGCGGGAGATAATGTTATTTTGCCTCGCCACCCAGATCTTGGAGCCTCCGCTAATGTTGTCGTCCGTTTATCTCAAACAGTTGAAAACTTCGTTAACCATATCATATATTTTGATAATTTTTATACAACAATTCCATTGTTGGTGTACTTGCGAGCTAAAGGTATTCATAGTTTGGGAACAGTCCGTGCAAATCGAATTCATAACTGCAAATTACCGTCAGATAATAGTATCAAAGACCAGAAAAGAGGATTTTTAACTGAATATGTTGGATCCGTGTATGGTGTAGATGTTAGTAATGTATTATGGAAAGACAATAAGAACGTCCGCTTATTGTCCACATATGTTGGAGCTAAGAGTTTTATCAAAGAAAATTATAACGATAATATTTCAAAAATTCCACGATACGATAGAGAACTGAAACAATACACTGAAATCGATTGTCCGCAAATAATTCGTGAGTACACCTGCCATATGGGTGGTGTCGATTTAATGGATGGTCTCATGGGTCGGTACCATATTCGCGTTAAAACAAGGGATGCAGCGACACGATTATTTTATCATTTAGTTGATATGGCAGCAACAAATGCTTATCTTTCACACAGACGCATTCAAAAACCTAAATTTACAGACACTTCAGAAAACTATAATCCAAAAACGTTTGAGTTACCAGAGTTTCGTGAAGCCATCGCGGCTGGACTAGTTGCATACCAAGAAAAACAACCAGTTGGTCGTCCAAGTATTAGATCAAACTATGATCCTTAAGTCAGTAGTCCCCAACCAAATACAATAAAAGTTGGAGGCAAAACAAGTCATCCAGTTGCAGATATACGCTTCGATAACGTAAGTCATTACCCTATGTGGTTAAATAGGGAAGGTGGCAAGAAATGCTGCAAGCATTGCAAAAAATCGCAGACGCAATGTTTTTGTTCTAAATGCAAAATTCATTAATGCTGCTCGAATAACAAAAATTGCTTTTTTGAATATCATAATCATAAATAATATATCTTTTCAAGTATCTTTCCATTAATGTAAATTTTTTCAAATAAAATTCTTTAAAATATACTCACTTATAACCGACAATGTTTTATTAACTAAGTGCCCAAGGATGCCTTAAGGCATGCATTTATTTTTTCTCACCTATCAGGTAAACGATTGATTGTACAAACTTCTAAATGTTTTTTTTTTTGAAATCAGATACCCTAAATTACCAATAAAAAAAATATTACCAACTATTTTGGTCATTATTTTAGAAACTGGCATTAGAGGGTTAATTTGTGGCTTTTTATGTACCTTTTCATAACAGTAGAACTGTTTTTTCTGTTTTTGTAAAATAAAATCAAATAAAAAAATATAATATAATAAAAATAAAAAAATTCATCTCAACAACAAGTTACTTAATACACAACAATAAGTATACGTTTGCAGCACAAAAAGCCACTTTTTAAATATTTTTTTAGAAAAGTGGCGTATGCGGCATAAACAATATTTTACATTTTCAAAAAATTACTATTAAATTCTAACTTTATTCATGAAAGTGCGCAAAAATTTACATTTTTCTTCAAAACATATACCGGAAGCAGTGGTAAAAATATAAAAAAATTATACCAGGTACATTTTGAGAAATCTTCTTTGTTGTTTTTCTCCACTCCGACTTTTTGGCATATGCGCCAAACCAGTTCTGAATAATTAACATTTTTTCTTCTGTTTTAATGACAATATGCGTAGGGATTTTTGTAGGGGAAATTTTTTCAACGTGTAGGGAAAAATCGGATTTTTTTTAGCATGTGCAGGTATTTTTTCGAAAAATCCACTGGCAACACAGAGTATAACAGAGATCTTCATCACATATGTCCTCTTCGTCGGAATTCATTTTTATTCGTTTATTACAAAGAATTTAGTTATTAATTTATTTAAAATTGGTATGTAAAACGCTATCAATGACAATTTTTGCATTTATTTTTTTTGGCGTATCAAAAAAAAAAAAACAAGCTGTCAAAATTTGTAAAACTTAAGTTGAATTTAAGTGTACCACATCGGTGACTTAAGTTTTTAGTGAAGATGAGAATTTTGTATTTAAAACGATTTTAAACATAAATGTGTTTAAATATCAATCCTGAAAATTGGGCGTTAGTCTCTTTCAAAATAATTTGGAAAACTTATAAAAGTAAACATATTTACAAATGTAAATACTGTCCGTCTTCATTGTAAAAAATTGGTGTCCAAGTTCAGGTTAGGTTTAGTTGGAAAATTTTCGGAGCCAATCTAGTTTACTGACGCACCTCCAAATAAAAAAAAAATTTAATAGTATATGCCCATCGAAAAATAGTATATTTTTTTAATAATATGCCAAAGAAGTTCCTGGTAGGTGGAATAATCCATCCGCAGAAAGCTTATAAAATCGGTCTCTTAATTCTTCCAATAAATTTTCATTAGTAAACTGGCTTCTTTTTTCATACACTCCTTCATCCATATATGTATGTACGTTGTTTTGTTGAACATCTTTTCTTTTTTGTTTTTTAAACCACGAACAGAACAAAATGAAACTAAAAATGAATGCTTGATGGGCCATCCAGCATGATAATTGCAAAACATCAACCATACGTTCACGAGTTGTGCATCGAGCATTTTTAATGCAGCCCTTAAAGATGTAACTGATCATCTTTCAGACATTATTTCTCATTAAAAAGGTACTAATTTTTTGCAGCAGCTTCGTGACGTCATGATGCTGTAAACGCTATTCTAAAACAAACGGGATACAATTTGTCGACTCGTGAACAACACAGGGATTGTCCTCAATATACATTCTAACAGCTGTGAAAATCGTTTAATTAACTCGCTCTGTGGCGTTAGGATGTGGTGCATAGTATCCTGTCAAAACATGAGAAATACCAAGATCTTAAATTTTTAAACTGTGAAGATTTAAGATGTACTTCGTTAATATTTCCTTAAGGTTTCAATAGTAATTTTAGCATTGGTATGAACTACTAGACGAATTATGTATAACGTACCATCTAAAACGTGCTGAACATAATCGCTAAGCAATTCTTGCAAAGATCTTGTTGATGGTGAGATTGGAGGCCGGGTAGTGACATTAGGTATTTTAGACATTTTACAAACCTCGCATGGCTTAACAAATCTTAAAACATCAGATACGCGTTTAGGCCAGTAATAACAGCGTCCTTTTTTCTCCATGGGAGTGTTCGCATTTCGGTGGACAATAAAATCACTGAAGTACCGGTTTGCGTACACTTATAAAATTATTACAGTAACTGATTGTGGGATATTAAATTCGTTTATCGTTCTGTTAAAATATAATAAAAATAAAGTTGTTTTACGAATAACTTTATTTTTTAATATTTATGTTTGTTATTAAAAAAGCAAACTACCAAAAAAAATGCTTTTCCGTTCTAATATTGTTATGATTATTTTCGGTTAAAATTTATTTGTTAAAGGTAACAACTATTAAATTTTATGGAATATGCTGTTTAGTAAATAAAAAATTTTAAAATTAATTTTTTTAAATGATACGTAAATGACCCGTAAATAAATTTTAAGTTGTGTCACGAAGACTTTCTTTTAAATATAACAAAGTATTTTTGTAAATTTTAAAGGCCGCTTTAGCCGACCGTAAATGTAATTAAATGCAATGTAACGTACCGTAACGTACTGTAAACTCGTTTGTGCACTTATAGAACATGTAAGAACGTGTCAGCTGTTTTTCAAAAACATTAACAAAAAAGAGAAAAGTGATGAGAACTAAAAGTGTTGAAATGGTGACCGCTTTGAAGAAAAAGTACCAAGTGATTTAAATAGCATTAAAACGGTATTTCTTGTATGTTTATATAAATAAATAAATATTTGATATTAATATTACAGATTTACAATAAACAAATATGTATTATGTATAGCATATTCGTACACATGTTCTTACATTATTTTCAAAATGTGCATACACAAAACAAGGCTTAGATCCCATTAAAAACCAGACTTTTTATTGTGTGGGGATATGTATGCATTTGTTTATTTTATACATCCAAACATATATCTGTATAAATGAAAATATGTATGGATTGTAACTTATTTTGTCAAAAGTTCACAGATATTATTACTAAAAAAATGTACCAAAGAAAAAGAGTGATTTTACCCGCATTCCATTTAAAATACAAGCAGCCCATCACTATCTACAAATGTCACGTAATCTCGTAATGAAATTCTATTTTCTACAGGTTGGCACGTTACGGTAAAGTGACATTACAGTCAGTTAAGCAGTTGCATTGCTTTCCATATAGCAGAAACGATCAGCTGTTTACATTACATTTACATTTCTACATTTACGGTCGGCTAACAGGGCCTTAAGATTTTAAAGTTTCTAGCTTTGTGCTTATTTAAAAAAGTACTTTTTTATAATAATGTTCGTTTGTGTTGTGACGGCAAGTCTTGTGGGACAAGCTTGGTCACACCCTGTTAAGTTCCCCATCACATAAATGTTTATTGTATAAAGTATGATATGTTTCCTTACACTGTAAACACTACCCGTGGTCGCAAACTTTTGTACCACACTGTACATAACGGGCAGGAATGTGGGTTGTAAAATAACAACCAACAACACTACACACAAACGCGACAAAACAAACAATCAATCTACACCATTGATGCCCACGGTAGTAGTATTGGTGAGAGTGACGAAATAACACTGGAAGAAAACAATTTGCTATTCATTTTATTTAGTCGTCAGCGAGATTGCGACGAAAGCACATGTGTGACGGGTGTTGTCAATTTTTTTCTGTTTCTTTGTTTAACAAAAGGGAAATTTAAAATTAATGAATGTACATATTTAAGTAATACACTTGGTGAATGTATTTATTTTAGTAATTCTCTTGATGAATGTATTGATTGGTATATATATATCTATAATACATACATATATAATTTATATATGCGGACATCTGGATAGTATGATATATTTCGGAATAAAAAGATTCTTCGAAGTCTTTATAAATTTTTCCTCAATTAATCATTGTTCAATTTGCAATTAAAAAGTAATAAAATCTTCTAAGTTGATACTCTTATTGCAGTTACGTAATAAAAGTATATTTCTCAAACTAGAAGAATTCAGCTTATTCCGTTTTTTTGAGCAAATATAATTCAAATCTGAAAATTCTGAGTTTGCCTGCAAAAATGTATAGTCATTATAACAGGTCAAAGTTACCGCCGAAAAATTGTATCCCACAAACTCGAAATTTTACAGGGGAAGGTTTTTTTTAAATAAAATCAGTTTGAATAAATAATATTTACATTATAAATTTTAAAATAATGGCTTTTTTCAAACTGATTTTGTTTAAAAAAAACCTTCCCTGTAAAATTTCGAGTTTGTGGCATAAAAAAGTAAGCAATAAAAATAGTGCGAAACGAACAAGTTTCATTAATACATCAATAAAACACATCTTCTTACCCAAAAATTTTACCTGCTGTCACATTTGCTTTTATGTGTATAGGTTTACACATAAATTGTAGGAAAACAAGACTTTTTTTAACTTGTTTTTTAAATATTTTTACTTACTTAAGAAAAGTGTTTTCAAAGAAAAAAACCCACCGACGCGATTGGTACAGAAACAAAAATATTTTTACAAGCACAAAATACCAACAAATTATTGTGGCTATTTTTTCTTAATAATTTCTGCATTTAGGTACGTCTTTTTAACGAAAGTAAAAGTGACCCTTTTCAGGTACAAAGAATTTTTTTCACAAACAAAACACATATCGTTAGCTTAAATGCAAAACAATGTAGATATTATTTGAAAATTACAAATTAATAGAATACAATATTTTTTCCTTAATTTAGTAATACTCTTTGTGAATGTATTTATTTATTTATTTATTTGCAAATAATTCATGTCTTTGTGAACATCTTCAAAATGTTTTTTTAAATTATATTTCTTAGTTTTTTTAAATGTCTTATGACAAATAAGACATTGCATGTCATCAAAAGCATTTTGTAACATAAAATAATTTTCGACTGACATCATTAATAAATCGCAATAATTTCAATTTATGTGTCAACTCACAGCAGTCTCGATGACGATTAAAATAAGACACAGAAGTTCTGCCAGTGTAGTTTGTCTCTCGCACTCAACATGCTGATTTCCTATTGGTTGATTGACGATCAAACAAAAGAGCGTAAGTATACGTGTGAGTTTCATTTGCTGATATCAGCCACTACTGGGCATCTTTGATCTACACCAAGGCGAATTCATAAAGGTGACATTTTCGAGTCATCTGTTTATTGTTTATTTTTTTGTGTGTATACTGAATGTCGAGCTTTGTTTACATTTTATGAAAAAATTAATTCAAATTTTAAATTCAATAAAAATTGTAAAAAAAACTTATTTAAATTTTATAAAATAAAAAAAGTGAATATAAAATAGAAAGAAATTATAAATGCGTAAGGAATAAGTGGAGCCACAATTAATTTGCATTAGAGGAACAAGATTTAATTTTTAAAGCAATTGTGTATATTTTATAAACAAAAAAAATTTCCTTTTTTATATTTTCAACAAAAATTTTTGACATTCACTCTAACTTTTTACAAAAACAAAATACATAGTATTTTTCAATAAAAAGGGATAGCTAGCATAACTCTATCTCATGATGCGGTCACCTTTATGAATTCGCCTTGATCTACACTAAAGCAGGCCATACACGATTCAATTCAATTGTCAACTGAGTCGGTTGTTTTCCAAATCAAAGCGTGTATGGCTTTGTCAATTGATTAGTTTGACGGTTGTCGAGTTGGTTGAAGAAAAATCAAAAGATTTTGATTTTTTCAAGTTAACTACTAAGTCTTTCAATTCGATTGTACTGTATGTGCTCGAGTCTCTTGATTAGCTGTCAAAATTAATTTTTATAGTTAAGTATTTTAAAAATTGTCTTTTATTTTATTAAATTTTAAAATAAATTTAAAATCTTTCAATTCAGTTGATGAAGTTGTCAACTGAGTTGAAAGACTCAGTTGACAACTGAATTGAACCGTGTATGGGGCGCATAACAAAACCCACAATTGCGACAAACAAGTAAACCCAACAAACACGGAGGTTTGATTTCAAATTGAAAATGATTTGAAATTAAACGTTTTCTCAAACGACAAACGTTTGACAACGATTTGAAAATCATAGCTTTCTCAACAAAAAGGGGAAATTATTTTCAAATTGAAAAATGCCTTTATTTTCAACTTGCTTTCAAACGTAATTCTCGAACGTTTTTCAAATGTGGATTATAACACAATGTGGAACATAAATAAAAATATTTTATTTTTTCAATTTAAATTCATTATTTATTTAAATAAACTGTGAGATAACATTCGGCGCCATAGTTAATATATGAAATAATATTCTTTCCGTCCTCTAATTCTTGCAAAGACGAAATAATTGGCAACCTTTGATTTCGAGGATTGTACCACCGCGATCATACAACAAACTTATAATTTCTTCACTTTCCAGTTTTATTTTTTTAATTCGTATTTTTAATCATTGTAATTACTCACAAATAATTTTTATTTTTCACAAGAAATAAATCGTTCACTTGTAAAACACATTTAACCACGAAGTAAAAATTTAACTTTTTTATGTTTACACTTATTTTTTGCTTTAGTATTACCAAGTTTAGTTTTGATTTGAATTTAACATTTGATACCAATTTGACATCAAATTGATAAAACATTTGTTGTCAAATGTTTATTTTCAAATGATTATCAATTTGAATTTAAATGTAAAAATCAAACATTTGAAAAACGTTTGAGAATTGTGTTTGATGTCAAATGATAAAGTCATTTCATTTCAAAGGTTTGACTTCGTGTTTGTTGGGTTGTTGGGAAACAAGTTACACTAACAACACACATAACAATAGGGAAGGGCAAATTGAAAAATTATAGCGATGTATATCGAATAGATATTTTTTAATAGTATTAATATTTATTATTTAAAAAATATCGATATATCGAACGTTTTTTGCTGAAACTATAACTAAATTAAAAAATTTGGTATATCCTTGTACATACATAGATATTTATGAACAAACATAATATATGTATGCAATTACATTGTTACTTTTTATTTCAAAAAATTAATAAGAACAAAAAATTCAATCAAAACAAAAAATTCAATTATAACAAAAACAATAGGTAAGAATACAAAAAAACCATATGAAATCTAAAAAAAGTATTACGAAAATTTTAAATGGAAGTAAATAAGTCAGGGAAGTACCAACTTACCTTAAAATTTGAATTGCATCCAGTGTTGCCAGTGGGTTTTTCGAAAAAATACCTACACATGCTAAACAAATCTGATTTTTCCCTATACGTTGAAAATATGTCCCCTACAAAAATCCCTACGCATTACTTTCATTAAAATAGAAGAAAAAACATTAGTTATACAAAATTAAATTTACTCGAATATGTATATTAAAGCTTTAACAAAACTAAAAACAAAGAAAACATATGTATGTACTTTTAATTAAATTTAATTATGAATCGCAATATTAGGTGTGATCCCGTCCTCAACGTTGGGAGCCCGCGGGATCCCAATCTTACCGAAAACTGTTCCCGTACCCAAAGTTTGGTAAAGTGGGAAAGCATTTAAGAGAATAATATTCTTCTTTTTGCACGAAGTAGTCCGTACTTTTTCTTTGGGCAAATTAATAAAGTTGTTAATTAATCAGCTGTGACAAAAATAAATAAAAAACTGCAAGCAGGTTAACAAAAACAAAAAAAATTAATATAGGAAATATTTATGAAATAAACAGTAGAAAATGTTGAAAAATTTAAATCAATGCTTGAATTTTAATTTTATGCACGTTATTGAGTCATTTATGTATTTATTCAACCCTCCGATGAGTGACAGTTCTGAACTTCACGGCCGTGTGAAAAGGTCCCTACGGACCTTTTTTGTAAATCATGTTTTTTTCACATAAAAAATTTTTTTTTGATTTTGTTTTTTTGTTTTTATTGTTTACTAGCTTAACCCGGTGCGCTTCGCTACACTGCTTAAACCACTTCTTCAGTTGAGAGATATTTAATATATGCATCCTATGGAAGGTTTTCCCCCTTGCGCCTTCCCGCTTTATTTTTATTTTCAAAAGTGTAGTATACCATAGGAGTGACTTCTACTAAGTTTGAACATTCTTACAATAACAGTTCTTAAGATATGTGATATTAAACATTGGCATCCTATGGGGGGTAACATTTCCCCGCTGCTATTTTATTTCAATTTTGGGGTTCAGAAGATTATACTACAAAAAGTTTAATAAAAAGAGTGCAGCGGCTCTAAATTATATTTCTATCTATGAGGGGTACTGCTCCTCCTCTGTCCATTTCTATATTGAAATTTAAAGTTTGCCATAATAGTAGCTTTAACCACGTTTGAAGACTCTCCCTTTAATAGTTCTTGAGTTGAGAGATATTTAATATATGCATCCTATGGAAGGTATTTCCCCCCTGCGCCTTCCCGCTTTATTTTTATTTTCAAAAGTGTAGTATGCCATAAGTGTGACTTCTACAAAGTTTGAACATTCTAACTTTAATAGTTTTTAAGATATCCGATATTAAACATTGGCGTCCTATGGGGGGTAACACTTCCCCCGCTGCTATTGTGTTTAAATTTTGGGGCTCAGAACATCCTACTACCAAAAGTTCAACAAATTGCTTGCAGCGGCTCTTATTAATATTGCTATCTATGAGGGGTACTGCTCCTCCTCTGTCTACCCCGCCCATTTTTATATTGAAATTTATAGTTTACCATAGTAGTAGCTGTAACCATGTTTGAAGACTCTCCCTTTAATAGTTCTTCTGTTGAGCGATATTTAATGTATGCATCCTATGGAAGGTATTTCCCCCCTGCGCCTTCCCGCTTTATTTTTATTTTCAAAAGTGTTGTATACCATAAGAGAGACTTCTGCAAAGTTTGAACATTCTCACTAGAAAAGTTCTTAAGATATGCGATATTAACCATTGGCGTCCTATGGTGGGTACCACTTCCCCCGCTGCTATTTTATTTCAATTTTGGGGCTCTGAAGATCCTACTACCAAAAGTTCAACAAAATGCGTGCAGTGGCTCTTATTAATATTTCTATATATGAGGGGTACTGCTACTCCCCCGTCTACCCCGCCCATTTGTATATTGAAATTTATAGTTTACTATAATAATAGCTTCAACCACTTTTGAAGACTCTCCCTTTAATAATTCTTCAGTTGAGCGATATTTAATATATGCATCCTATGGAAGGTATTTCCCCCCCTGCGCCTACCCGCTTTATTGTTATTTTCAAAAGTGTTGTATACCATAAGAGTGACTTCTAGAAAGTTTGAACATACTCACTATTACAGTTCTTTAGATATGCGATGTTAAACATTGGCGTCCTATGGGGGATTCCACTTCCCCCGCTGCTATTTAATTTTAATTTTGGGGCTCAGAAGATCTTACTACCAAAAGTTCTGCATAATGCGTGCAGCGGATCTTAATATATGCGATAATTAATATTGGCATCCTATGGGGGATACCAATTCCCCTGCCCCTATCGAAAAAATAAGTAGCCTATTTTATTTTTAGGGCTCACGTGATGTATCTGTAAAAATTTCAGGAAAATCGGTTCAGTAGTTTAGGAGTCTATAAGCCAACAAACAAACAAACATACAAACATTTTTCATTTTTATATATATGAACTTTATTGCTTTCAAGGAAAGGCACAATATTCTAATTTTATACTACTAGCAATAAACCAGTTCTTTGAATTTTTTGTTCTTAGTATTTTTTGTTCTTAGTATTTTTGTTCTTAGAATTTTTTTTTAGAATTTTTTGTTTTTATCATCATCTCTAATGTCTTTGAGTGTAGTGGCCGAAGTAGGAGTAATTTCAGTTTGAAAAGGTAAAAAGGTCCCTAGGGACCTTCTCACTTATCGGAGGTTTAAACATATTTCATATTAATGTTTTCTTTTGGATCAGAAATTTGGTTTTTATTGTTTCCGTATTTTGTACATTTTTGTCTATTAGTGAGAGAAGTTTTTGTTTACTCTCATTTTACCGAACTTTACCCACAAAGTACGGGATCACACCTATTGAATGATAACATAGAAAAAACATATACATACATATTTGTGTCACCAACTATTTAAACCCCAAACAACTCTGGAAATATATTTTAAAGCTATTTTAGGGGAACAATTTTTTTTTAACCGTTTTGGACAATAAAATATTATTAAAAAAATGTTTTTTTTTAACATTTATTGTATAAATAATGCGATATGAAGAAAAATCTCTACATTTTGGAGATTATGAAAAATCTGTCCGATTTACCCTACGCTTCTATTTTAGTATCAAAAATACCTACATGTAGGGATTTCCCCCTACTTCTGGCAACACCGATTGCGGCCCAAAAGTACCAACTTTAACAATACATAAATGTTTTTGATTGTGATAGTTAAACCAGTAATCATCAGATATGGACATCAGGAACACTCTCTGTTTTATGTGCTCTCCTGTCAATCTGCTTCTTGTATCCGGTACTGCTTCTTATAAATGCCAATCATTTTAGATCTTCATATTAATTTAAAAAACATATGATGCACGCAGTGATGCCAATTATTAAAAAAACATATTGTTTGAAAAACGGCTAAAATTTAGAGTTTTAAATGAAGACTGGCTCTAAAAAATATCGAATTCGATAGTCGTATTTCAATATCGATATATTAAATATCGGCGATATATATCGATTATTTTTTATTTAAATATCGATATTTTGATATATCGATATTTTTTGCCCATTCCTACATAACAAACAAGTAACAATAAAGGCCGCTTTAGCCGACCGTAAATGTAATTAAATGCAATGTTACGTACCATAACGTACTGTAAGCTCGTTTGTGCACTTATAGAACATGTAAGAACGTGTCAGCTGTTTTTCAAAAACATTAACCAAGGTCTATTGAATAGGTCTGCGCTAGAAGCCTGATGATCATTGTTTATGTTCTTTTTAGCTGTCAAAAGTTGTTTTCATTTTGTATATGTTTGTTTACGTTTATTGTTTTGTCCCACACAAATTTATGGTATGCCACACATACACGTTTTTTCCTTTTGCTTTGTATATGTGGTAGTAAGTTTTTGACAGCTAAAAAGAAATTTTACACAAACAAAATACATGTCGTTTTTTGTTTTTGTACAAGTAAGCAGACCTATTCAATAGACCTTGACATTAACAAAAAAGAGAAAAGTGATGAGAACTAAAAGTGTTGAAATGGTGACCGCTTTGAAGAAAATAAAACAAACCCAATACCCAAGAGACAATTTCACCGCGAGGTTTCTTACACAGAGTAAAATTCTCGTTAAACAAACCCAATACCCAGTAGACAATTTCACCGCGTGGTTTCTAACACAGAGTGAATTTATAGTAAAACAAATCCAACACCCAGTAGACAATTTGACCGCGTGTTTTCTAAAACATAGTGAAATTCCAGTAACACAAACCCAATACCCAGTAGACAATTTCATCGCGTGGTTCCTAACACAGAGTGAAATTCAAGTTAAACAAACCCAACACCCAGTAGACAATTTCACCGCGTTGTTTCTCACACAGAGTGAATTTATAGTAAACAATACCAAGTAGTAGTAGTTCTACAGGAAAATCACGATCAACCAGGGGCAGGACACATGGGAATACGGAAGACCATCGCACGAGTTTGCAACCGTTACTATTGGCCAGGTTTATTCAGGCAAGTAACGAAATACGTAAGGAGCTGCGGTTCCTGTCAACGGTACAAGGCCAGCTAACAAAAACTAAATTCCAGAAGAATCATGTGCAATTGTTTGAGCCGATTTCGTAGGGCTCCTACCGCGATCAAAGCATGGCTACACAATGTTTTTAGTTTTCTTCGACAAATTCGTAAAATTGACGGAACTGGTGCCAGCCAGGAAGGCTACAAGTGAGGTAGTGCAGAAAGGTCTTAGAGAAAGAAAATGTCTGGTTACGGACAAAGGAACACAGTTTACTATCAGAGCGTTTGCCAAATTCTTATCAGAATACGGCATTCAACAGAAACTAACAGCACCCTATACCCGGCAGAAAAACCCAACAGAGGGCAAATCGCAACACAACAAAAAGGACATATTACTGCGCGAAACATTTAAAAAATCAGCGAGACAAGAATTTAGAAATATTTAAATGCATCTATTCTTATACGAAAGTGAAAAAGTCTGTACTTTCTCTAGAAAACTACAAACGCAAAAATTTTGATTTTTAATTAAAACAAGCCAAACAAAAACGGTACGAATTCAAAAATGTGTAAATTTTTATTTCCGTTCAATTTCTGTAACATACCTGTATTTATACTGTTTTGTATTTAAATAAATTATCATAATACATAATTTAGTATTATTTATTTTTAAAATCTATATATAAATCGGCTAAGGCAAAACAGTTAAGAACACTTTCCTCCTCTGTATGTCAACCGATTTGAACAAAATATACACCATTTGAAAGGTATTTACTCACAGAAGTGCACAATATATTCAAATCTGTTCGATAATTTCAGAGTAATAACCCTGCAGGGAATGTCACTAGTGAATCAGTATTGATTCACTACTGACACTGTCACCAGTACTAGTGACTTATTATACCCCCGACAATGCTTTTTTACTATAGACATTTACCATGTGCGTGTCATTGGAAATCTACTACTGACGTTGTCCCTACTGAGTAGGTGGTTCTTTTGGGACCATATTGCATTTAAGTAATTCTAGTCTACACTTTTGATACTTTTCTAAAAAAGACGTCGTTAATGAAACACAAAATATAAAAAATGGAGTTTCCTTTCTACTATTTAAATGATTAATGTACTGCATATTTATTGTAGCACAAATGAAAAAATGCTATATTAATAAAAACAATTATGCCGTTGACGAATAATAGTGCTTTGGCGGCAAATAAGAACTTCATTCTCATCAAAGCAAATAAAAAAACTGTAGACACTTTGTTGACATGTCGCCAAGAAGTCACTAAAATAGTCGACAAAACTGGTGACTTGGAGACACTTGTCCCCAGGTTTCCTTCAGGGAAGTGTTTAAATTTGCTACAAACACAGATGTATAGCACATAAATAAACAAGTAAGAGTGCTATATTCGGCTGTGCCGAATCTTATATACCCTTCACCATTGTGCGAGCAGAATACAGAGCAACTAAATAATTTTTACATATACATACATATTTACAATACTTAAAACTTAATTATAAATGAAATTTAAAAAGCGAAAACTGGTAAATATTTTTTTAAAATTGCTTTGGAACATAACAATATTAAAAAAATATTCTTTTTAAAAAACCAAGATTCGAACCAGGGAACTCACAGTTTCTAACTTAACACAGCCCCTACCATGAAGGAACGCTGTTTAAATATCATTAAAATTAAATATAGACCGTTTACTGTTTACAACTCAACACAGTTTTTTGTTTGTTTTCTTTTTGTAAAGGCACTGTTGTCATTTTTTATCTCTTTTGGCGAGGTTTTAAGTAGCAAAAAAACACAAAAATTCCTAGTTTCTATTTGTTAAAATTATTTCGGTAAATAGATGAAATAATAAACGAAAATCATATTAGGCATTATGCTAGTATATGTAAACAAATGCGAAGGGGGGGAGAGATGAGACGACAACCGGATTTGAACTTCGCTTTTCATAAGGACCCAGAATATATATACTTTATAGGGTGCAGGACCTTCGTTGAAGGGTATAAAAAACAAACTTAATTACAAAAAAGAGTAATTTTTGGGATTTCAGTATATTGGTCATAACTCTGCTATTTCTGAACCGATTTGAAAGATTTATATACCGACGTGTTAAAGAAGAAATTTATTTTGGTTGTAAGACTTGGACTCGGGAAGATCTATGGTTCCCTAAAATGGGTATTTTCCAAAAAAAAATTAATATTTTGGTCATAACTTTTTCGTTTCTGAACCGATTTTCCCGAGTTTTTCAGAAAATATTTTTTATTAATTAAATTTCCGATCTTTTGATATATAAAGCCTAGTACTCTGTTCAAATTTGTGAAAAATGTTGAGCAACATTGATTATTCCACACGAAAATTTTGGCATTTATCAATGTTACCAATCTTGCGAGTTTGTACAATTTGATTCAAAGGCGCCAAAATAAACTTCTTCGAATAATCACAGCTGCCCCTTGGTATGTTAAAAATTCAAATATTCACCAGGATCTTAATGGTCCTTTAGTAAAAACTATGATTACGAAATATGCAGTAAAATACTTAAAAAGGCTCGAATTGCATCCGAACCCACTAGCTCGAAATATTTTATATGATAGCGGCCACACTCGCTTAAGAAGAAGAGACACTGCAGCACTTATCCAATTAGATGAGCGATAAACACCTAGATAAGTGAACAGAACCCGTGAGGATAAAAATTTTGCAAACGGCAAATGATTCAGATGAAAATTATTTTTTTGAGACGGGAAAAAACAACCTTCTACCAGACCTTAACAAGATTATTAAAATTGTGGTTATTTTGTTGAACTATTTATGGTTTTTAATCCAAATTTTTAATATTTTTAATTAGGCTTAAGTTCATTAAATTTAATTTTCATTAAATTATTTTTATGAAGAAAGGTGTTTTATTAATTTTCATGTTGTAAAACACCTTTCTTCATAAAAATAATTTAATGAAAATTAAATTTAATGAACTTAAGCCTAATTAAAAATATTAAAAATTTGGATTAAAAACCATAAATAGTTCAACAAAATAACCACAATACTAATTATTGTTAAAAGCTAAGGCACGAGCTCTATGTGTTCATTTGTCCTTCAAGTTGTGCTGAAAAAGGTCAACAAGAAAAAGAAAGACAAAAATGAAAAAACAAAAAATGTACTTTGGACTTCAAGAAAAATTCTTGACAAAAGTACGAAAAAACAGAAGTAAGGAAGAACATGTAAAATCAATTAAAATAGATAATCATTCAAAAAAAAAAAAGCAAACTTCGATCTACCAAAGGTTAAAATACAATTTGGTTTAAGGATTGATGTTTGACTATTGACGTCAGCAGCCTTCGATGGCTGCGAGTGTAAAACGGCAAATCCATTTGAGAAGATCGAGTGGTTGCGATCGAAACATGTCATGGTAACCTGCCGGCCGCGGTTCGAATCCCGGCCACGGTCAAAAATGAAAGATTATAAATAACAATTTTAATTAATTTTCATGTTGTAAAACACCTTTCTTCATAAAAATAATTTAATGAAAATTAAATTTAATGAACTTAAGCCTAATTAAAAATATTAAAAATTTGGATTAAAAACCATAAATAGTTCAACAAAATAACCACAATACTAATTATTGTTAAAAGCTAAGGCACGAGCTCTATGTGTTCATTTGTCCTTCAAGTTGTGCTGAAAAAGGTCAACAAGAAAAAGAAAGACAAAAATGAAAAAACAAAAAATGTACTTTGGACTTCAAGAAAAATTCTTGACAAAAGTACGAAAAAACAGAAGTAAGGAAGAACATGTAAAATCAATTAAAATAGATAATCATTCAAAAAAAAGCAAACTTCGATCTACCAAATGTTAAAATACAATTTGGTTTAAGGATTGATGTTTGACTATTGACGTCAGCAGCCTTCGATGGCTGCGAGTGTAAAACGGCAAATCCATTTGAGAAGATCGAGTGGTTGCGATCGAAACATGTCATGGTAACCTGCCGGCCGCGGTTCGAATCCCGGCCACGGTCAAAAATGAAAGATTATAAATAACAATTTTAATTAATTTTCATGTTGTAAAACACCTTTCTTCATAAAAATAATTTAATGAAAATTAAATTTAATGAACTTAAGCCTAATTAAAAATATTAAAAATTTGGATTAAAAACCATAAATAGTTCAACAAAATAACCACAATACTAATTATTGTTAAAAGCTAAGGCACGAGCTCTATGTGTTCATTTGTCCTTCAAGTTGTGCTGAAAAAGGTCAACAAGAAAAAGAAAGACATAAATGAAAAAACAAAAAATGTACTTTGGACTTCAAGAAAAATTCTTGACAAAAGTACGAAAAAACAGAAGTAAGGAAGAACATGTAAAATCAATTAAAATAGATAATCATTCAAAAAAAAAAGCAAACTTCGATCTACCAAAGGTTAAAATACAATTTGGTTTAAGGATTGATGTTTGACTATTGACGTCAGCAGCCTTCGATGGCTGCGAGTGTAAAACGGCAAATCCATTTGAGAAGATCGAGTGGTTGCGATCGAAACATGTCATGGTAACCTGCCGGCCGCGGTTCGAATCCCGGCCACGGTCAAAAATGAAAGATTATAAATAACAATTTTAATTAATTTTCATGTTGTAAAACACCTTTCTTCATAAAAATAATTTAATGAAAATTAAATTTAATGAACTTAAGCCTAATTAAAAATATTAAAAATTTGGATTAAAAACCATAAATAGTTCAACAAAATAACCACAATACTAATTATTGTTAAAAAATTAAAAAGAGGTTCAAGTGGTAAAATGGAAGACTATCAATTATTAGAAAAGACGGGAAAAAGGACAGAGAAATTGTCTATGCTTTATAAAGCTTTACTTTTAATCTCTCCAACGTCAACAATAAGTGAAAAAATCTTTTCTAAATAAAGTTTCATCAAAACAAAAGAATGAAATCGTTTGAAACATGTACATTTAAACTCTTTTTGAAGAATTACTTTAGAAGATTAGCTTAAATTTTGATGCTATTTTTCGAAACGTAAAAGACGATTTTTTTATATTTTCTCAGAAAATTGTCGATTTCCTCACAAATTTATCTGACAGCCCTGATGCCTACTTTGAGTGCCAAAATCAGTTGTTGCATCAAACGTATTTTAAAGAATATTATTTGGTACAATTAAAAACCATTAATTGTTGTGAAAAGACAATATTGTTTTTACTTCTAAGCAAAGTGACGTGCAAACGTATTTAAGCTTACGAAGAAGAATAGAAACAAATATAAGCAAATTTTGACAAACAAACTAGATAAAATGCAAGGAGCAAAAAATCACATGAGCTTTCAAGACAGCGTTGCCAGAATGAAGATTTTAACTTTTTTTTTTTTTTTTTTTGTTCCACAATAGAGCGGGGAGGTTTCCCCACAGTGACAGGTACCGCGACCAAGTCAGGTCTATTGTACCCACTCCCCTTAGCTGGCCAAAAGTCCCTCCGCTTCCCATAGGAACCCAACCAGGGCCTTTGCCGATATATTACCGATTCGGGACGCACACATTATACCATGCCCCAAGTGCCTCCTCCTGGCCCATGCCAGCGCCGGGCAGTCACACAGTACATGCTCCGTCGTCTCGTCCCCGTCCAGACATAGTCTGCATTCCTGATCCTCAGCCAGGCCCATCCGATAAAGGTGGTATTTGATCGTGTGGTGACCAGTCAAATAGGCCACCAGCAGTCGCAGATCCCGTCTGCCGAGACCATTCGTCCTCATTACATTCCCGGGAGAGATAAATCTTCTTGCCTGACGCATTCCCGGAAGCGATACCTAGTATCCCCTATGTTCGTCCAGAGCCCAGTCCTCCACGACGGACTGGACCCCTGCCCAACTTAGTCCACAGAAGGGCTCGGGACCTATCATCCGCGCGTTAGAACCAGCCCTGGCCAGCTCATCAGCCATTTTGTTACCCGGGATCCCTGAGTGCCCTGGCACCCAGCAGAGCGTCAATCTGCCCCTTGTTCCCAGCTCCTGTAGCTTTTCACGGCACTCCGCCACCAGCCTCGAGGACATTCTCCAAGAAGAGAGTGCTTTAATGGCCGCTTGGCTATCAGTGAAAATCACATTACTGCCGCCAACCATTCCCGTATCCAGAATGTTGCCGCAACACACATCAATGGCGCAAATCTCGGCCTGAAAAACACTCGGCGATTCGCCCATTGCCATCGAGAGTCGTGTATTAGGTCCAAAAACCCCTGCACCCACTCCGTGCTCCGATTTTGACCCGTCAGTATACCAGTGCAATTCATGGTTTCCCCGACATGGATTCCCATCACTCCAGGACCTTTCGTCCGGAACGATTGCCCTGAACCTTCTGTTGAAGACCAGTTCCGTGGTCATTATGTCTGCCCTCGTACAGACAGATAGACCCGGAGCCATGTCCATCAAGCCAGCATGCCCCTGGACCTCAGCAAGTCCCGATGTTAGCTTGATCCTAAGGAGACCGGACATAGCTGTCTTCCTTATATGGATGTGTAGTGGCAATATGCCCACTAGTCAGGGCAAGACACACCATCCGCTGCAGCCTGTTGCACTTCCTCCTTGCAGTCTCCTGCCGAATCTTAGGCCACCATACCAATGATCCGTAGGTAATTATAGGTCTGACCATCATAAAGTATAGCCACCTTACCATACTTGGACTAAAACCCCAAGTTCTCCCAAAGAAGCCCCTGCATGCCCAGAAGGCCCTTACGGCCTTTCCGAGGGTTTGATCCAAGTGCGAGTTCCAATTGAGCCGTCTGTCCAGAATTATTCCCAGATATTTGACCTCATTGGAATACTCAACCTCAATTCCGTCCACTACTAGCTTCTCAAGCCTGTAGTTGTACCTCCTCGTGAACGGTATCACGACCGCCTTGTTAGGGTTGATATTCAACCCCCTTTCATGGCACCATCCAAGAACCCTATTGAGAGCACCCTGCATCACCTCCGTGATGGTGCTCTCAAATTTTCCAGTCACCACTATTGCCAGGTCGTCCGCATAGCCAATGGCCCGAAGGCCATATCCCTCGAGCTTGACCAGCAGATCATCAATCACCAGGCACCACAATAAAGGTGATAGCACCCCCCCCTGTGGACAACCCTTAACAGCACTGATGCTGACACTAGTGTCATTCCATGAGGCAGTGATTTTCCTTCCCTTCAACATCGCCCCGATCCAGTTGATCGTGAGCTCGTCTATCCGCTTCCGCGCCAGAGCATCCGTGATAGAACCGTAGCTCGTGTTGTCAAAGGCACCCTCCACGTCAAGAAATGCACACAATGCGATCTCCCCATTACGTTGTGCCTTTTCTATCTGCGCAACCAAATGATGCAATGCCACCTCAGTTGACTTACCCTTTTGATAAGCAATCTGCGTTCGGTGCAGTGGCGTGGAAGCCTGCAGTTTCTCCCTGATGTGCAGGTCCAGTAGCCGCTCAACAGTCTTGAGCAAAAATGAAGTAAGGCTGATAGGTCTATAGGATTTCGGCTTCTCCAGCGGCCTGTTGCCAGCTTTGGGAATAAATACAACCCTGACCGTGCGCCAAGTGGTCGGAATGTATCCCCAGGTGAAGCTTGCCCTAAAAAGACCAATCAGAGGCCCCACTATCATATCAAGACTCTCCTGTAACAATACAGGAAAGATTCCGTCACCTCCTGGTGACTTGAATGGGCCGAACGAGCCAACTGCCCACCGTACCCTATCCTCATCGAAAATCCTACCGGCTAACCCATTAGCCCGGCGAGTCCCCGGAATTGCCGCCTCGACATTTGTGTGTCCAGTATCATCCACAATAGTCGAGCCCGGAAAGTGTACTTTTAGCAAGGTTTCCAATGTCTCCCTGCGGTTTGTCGTGAAGGAACCATCTGTTCCCTCCACCAGACCCACTCCATTTGAGTGTCCCTTGGTCATTACCCTGTGAAGTCTTGCCGCGCTAGGAAGGCCCGCGACACTACTGCAAAAGTTCCTCCATTAATCCCCTTTAGATTTACGTAAGGATTTGTTATATTCCGTTAGGGCACCTTTGTACTCCTGCCAGTTTTTGGTCCGTTTTGCCTTGTTGAATAACCTTCTGACATGCCTCCGCTTCTGCTCGAGCGTCTCATTCCACCATGGAGTCCTACGGCTGGACTTAAGGGTCGCAATGTCGTACTCCCTCGAAAGGAGGAGAGCAATGTTTCTTCAACAAGGTTGGCTGCTAGCTCAATCTCATCAACAGACCTGATATCTGTCATAAGGAGCCCAGCCTTCCGGTTCACAAGGGACCTGAACTCATTCCAGTCCGTTCGTCTGGGATTGTAAGCGCCTCTGCGCAAATCCTCCCCCCCCCCGGTATGTCAAACCTAATATGTTGATGGTCCGACAGCGAGGCCTCATCCGTAACCCTCCAGTTACGAATTGAATCGCGCAAAGCGCCGCTAACCAGTGTAAGGTCTAATACCTCCTCCCTGATCGCATTAATAAAGGTCGGCTTACAGCCGACATTGGCTATGTCTAAGTTCGTACCTACCAGATATTCCAGTAGTAACTCACCTCTTTTGTTGATGTTGCTGCTACCCCAAACGGTGTGATGGACATTGGCATCGCAGCCCAGGATAAGCTGCTTTCCATGCATACCGCAGTACATCACCAGGTCCGCCACCTCTTTTGGTGGGGCTAAATCTTCTTCGCCGGGGAAATAGGCCGTCGCAACGACGATCTCCGACGACCCCCGTTCAGTGGGTATAATCATCTGTGCTGCCACCAGATCTCTGAAAATAAAATTAGTCAATGGAATTATGTCAACACAATTGTCGACAAGCAACGCTGCGCGCGGCTTGTCCACTGACCGATCATAAATCAGCTTACTTGATTGGGATTGTAGTCCCCGGATCCGGCCACTATTGATCCATGGCTCCTGCAAAAGCGCAAGACCGATGTTTTCTTCGGCAAAGATCCTGCACAGCGTGGCCGACGCCCCTTTGGCGTGGTGCAGGTTTGCCTGTAGCACCCTAATGGTGCTCATCGCTATCCCTAATGGACCGCTGCACTAAATCCCCCAACCGGTTACGTCGGGGTCCCTTCCCTCGCGACCCTTTGGTCGGTTTCTCTAATCTTTCCCCAGGGTTGGGTGTGCTGCTTTTGGCCGGGGGTTGAGGCCTTCGGACGATTTTCGCCACACTTCCCTTGTCTGCCCGTTTATTCCCGCGAGCATAAGCTGCCCTGCTGGTAGACGGGCCATCATCAAGGGCGGGTTCCTTTCCTCTGACTGGCGACGATTTGCCAGCTTTTTTCGCCGCATCCTCCGCCGGCTTTTCGTCTTTTTCCTTGCCACCATCCTTTGAACCATTGTTCTTAAGGTGCAGTCTCACCTGCCCAAAGCAGTAGCTGACCTTACCTCCCATCTTCACAAGCTTCTGGTAGGAGCAAGTATCCACTGCCAGACGAAGATGGAGGAATTCGCCATGTACTTGTCTCTGAGCCACTGCCCAATGAGTTGCAGCCAAGTCATTCTGAGCTGCTATGAAGGCCAGGACCCTTTCATTGGGCAGCTCAAGACTATGTGGGAAGTATCCTCTCACAAAGTGCGTGCGGGGGAATTCTTCTTCAAGGACGATCTTACATTCCACCCCTGATTTCTCCTTGATGTAAGCAAGGTTGGACTTAGTCCATTCCGCCCTCTCATTGTTGACGCACACAAGCATCAACCAGTCGGTGCGCCGTAGACAGCTTTCAAACTGTGGTTTGAAAGTTCCCGCTTTCTCAATAACCGCAGAAGAATCGTATTTTTGATCCTTTCAATCTGGTCGGCAGTTAGTGACGGAGCTGAGACAAAACCCAGTCTAACGCCCTTTGGCGTCTGGACCTTTTGGGCATATGTCTGTCTCGCACATGCACGCTTTGCCGGAGCTCCAGTAGAGGGAGAGTTTTCTGATCGTTCCCTCTTTAGTGTTGCGACTGCCGGAGCCCTTGTGGCGTCCCGTAAGGCGTCTTCCCTCGACAGTCCTTTTTTTAAAGCAGCTTTAAATAACCGCCGCTCCCTAGAGTTGAGCTTAACGAATCCCATTCCGGATTCCAGGCTGAGCCCCTGTAAATTTACGCCTCGCACTGTGCTGCCAGACTTCACCGAGTTCAAGCTGCAAGCATCATCCTGCTCAGCGACTTCGGTGTCAGAGCTAGAGGACATTATTTCCTCTTGTGTTGTTCTAGGCATTTCGGTCGCGGCACAAGTTGCCGCCTCCTTGGACCTTTTGTCCTCCGCCTCCAGGTTGGTACCTTCAACTGCTTGCCCAGTGGCGCTGCCATTGTTATCGGTTGTCAGGTTGCTTGTTGGGTTCACCGAGCTAGAAGACAGTACCCCTTGCTGCGGATTTCCAACTGCTGAGGTCATTTCCTCAGCTCCTTCATTCACGAACCATCTGTTCGCTTCTTGAAGTTTGGTACCAGCGTTAACGTGCCCAATGGCTCCGCTAATGTTGGTGGTTGATGGTTTTAGAGTCTCATCCAACTCATTTTTTTCGTTAAAAGTTGTATCCATTAATATTTTTTTTATAATGAAGGGATGGATATGGTCACCCATGGCAGAGCCCATGTACCATGGGAAGTCTAAGTTTAAACTGGAGGTCGACCTGTATCCAGAGTCCGCTTACTAACGACCAAACTCCCCTCTGGCCATGCATCCATCGGCGTAAGCTGTTCCACCTTGGATTGGGGTGATTTTTTGTAGAGTTGTCTTCTCTCCGCCCGACTACCATTAGCCAGCATCCAGAGCAGAGACATGACCGTGCTGAGGATATGTTACCAGCCGTCCCCACGTGGAGGGTATAGTCGCACTTTCAGAAGTGAGACACAGTTACGGCACGATCACAAAGATGCGTGTTAGTCCCCCTGTGTCTCCATCTGGCTGACGGCCAAGATTTTAACTTATTTTTGAAGATTTTTAAAAAAAAAAAATAAGTTAAAATTTTTTGGCCAACATAAGATTTGAAGATTTTTGTTCTCAAATGAAGATTTTTTATTTTTGGAAATAAAGATTTTGAACTTGAGTTTTTTTAACATACATAATTTTTTAAGGTTTGTTAAACAATCAGTTTTTAAAACAATGAGGTTTTGAATAAGCATGTTGTCTATTGGTTTTGCATTAGATCAAACTATTTGCTAGGAATGGCACTTTCTGAACTTTGTTATTAAGCTTCGTACAGACGGTTGTCATTAAAATTGACTAAAAATATCTTGCAACTGTGTTAACATTGTACGCTATTTTCATTTGGCAGATGTGTTAAATTAATGCATCTGACAATGGCACCATTGTCAGAAAAATATTGCCATATTTTTAACTTACCATGGGTCACAAAAATTGCTGTAGTTCGCAAGTGTGTGTACAATGGTGTACAGAAATGTAGGTTGGAGTCCGGACTACAAGAGAGTTCAGATTTTTTGACGGGCAGGACTTATGCTCTATAAAAAAAGTCAATAAGATAAACACAAAACTTATTTTATCAAAAAATCTTAAGAACCAAAAAAGTTATTAGCATTTTAGCTTCAAAAATTGACTCAGGAATTCATAACTATAACCAAATGCTGAGAACGTCAATTTTGGACCACCCTGTTCTCAATGAAATAGTTGAAATAGGGTTAAAATTTGTTGGCTCCCGAGGTTTGCTAGTACGGTAGTTTTCCGGGTTAACGAACCAATATTTTTCAGGCCTGTTCGTTAAACTAAAAAGTTCGTTATATGCCATATTTATGTCTAGTACCCATGTTACATATGAATAAATAAATAACTAGAACTGTATTATTTGTCGTTTATTTTGAAATGTTTTGAGATATATTAAAAAACTTAAAAAAGGTACAATTAATTCCACTGGTAGCATAAAACCTAAAATAATTTTAAGGACAAATAGGTTCAAACTAATTTTCAATTTCCTTGAAAATTTTAGATAAAAAAACTTGTCGAACTTGGAACAAAAGAATTTTGTTTTGTGGCATCTTCCTGCAGTTCTCTTGAAAGCAATAAAGTTGACAAATTAACCTTTTTTTGTTGAACCCTTTGAATACAAATTTCGAAGCTTTTGATAGCATCTATGTGTTTTATTTGTTGCTCCAAATGTTTTTTATGATGGAAAGAATATGCTTAACTGATCATTGCAGTATAATCAAACAAAAATGCTACATAAAAAAACCTAAAATAGCGGTACTTTTTGCTACTTACTTTGTTTTTAGTTCGAAATTACTTTACATTATGCTTTTTTAAACTAAAATTATGAATCTTATTTGTTCCCTGAATTGAGCACAAAAAAATATTTTTTGTTCGCTTAGTAGTTAATGGAGCAAACTTGTGGGTTCGTTTAATGCGATGTTCGCAGAATCGAAGGTTCGTTAGCAGGAAAACTACTGTATTTACATGCATATGAATGAAATAATTTTAAAATTGGAAAACATAAAAAAAATAATTTTGTCCGCCTTCTCAAAATATGAACCAGTGTGCGACGGTGTAGTCAAGACCACCACACGTGGCTGCATCCGTTGGGGATGCAATGACGGCGGACATTGGAATAAAGACCGGCCGCGAAGCGCCATACCAATGGACTCGGGTCTTGATTAACCCTAATGTGGCTCGGTGCTTAATTATAGTCGAGGAGACCTTTATACGGGGTAATACGGCAAGACCACACCAAAATCACTATTTGACATTATTTAACCCGGGAATCAAATATTTTTAGATGTTTTTCAATTTAACCTATTAATGCCCACAGCGACCTGGACTATAAAATATCAATGAAATTTGGAACAGAAATTTACCTTAGTCAAAGAACCTATTTTAATAAAAAAAATTTCTATTTGGCCTAGAATCGGCTATTTGGGCTATTACACATAAGTCACAGTGGGCAGTACATACAATTTTTGGGCCTTGGATTTTTCAAATAAAACTCATATTCATTATAAACAAGACTTAACAAAAACTTTCATTTATAACATAAAGGTAACAGAACCATTTTTTTTTATTTTTATATATTTTACACAAAAAAAAAAAAAAAGTTATTTCCAGATTTTATCATCTTCTTGTTGTTTTTCATTATCATATGTATATGACGAAATATCGTATCAAAACAATTTCTACGAATAGAATCCAAAACCATTAAAATTTTTAAGATCGCTTTTATTTGAACAACAATCTCTCTTTGAAGGAACTGAAGCATAATCAGTAACAATTAGGATACCAAGAAAAACTCCTTTTTCATTACATATTCGTTTTTTTTGGTTCTCTTGTCCACTATATACTGCTTTACTGTTAGGTTAGGCAAGGTAAAAATGGCTAGTGCGAAGTAAACTTCACACCTTCATCCAGACGCCTTAGTTAGTGATATAATTTTAGAAAGAAAAGAGTGGAAGCACAGGAAAAGAGAAAGTATTGGAAGATAAAAGTCGGACAGCACAAGCAAAAATAACCCTTCTAAACAGAAAACTGGTCTATATGTATCCAGTCCCCAGTCTCCTTCTGCGCAGCCAACTCCTGTGGGTCCTCACACAACCTGCATATATGGAAATCCCATTTTCACCGCCCTCCTGCCTAACATTCAGTGGCCCGTGTTAATATCCATTATGGTCCTAACGCAGACCGTACTCCTGCCCAGCAGCGAAATCGAATCGGACTTCCTAAGCACTGGGGACAGCACACAGAACCCATTTCCTGATTCTCCCAAAGTAGAAGCTCATTAGAGGCCTGACCGCGCCAAACAGTCAGGACCCTCCACTTCCGAGCCTAGACTTGCCAACTCAACAGCTATCTCATTGCTGGTGATGTTGCAGTGATCTCGTTGCTAGTTATATTGCAGTAACCCAGTACCCAGCACAGCTTTACCACATAATTCTCTAAGACTCCTCCTAGAGCCCTCCTGCAATCATCCACTAGCCTGGAGTTTCAATAACATCCCACCTCTGAGCCTTCGAAAGAAGGTCCTTCCGACCAGCCAGCCTAAATGCCTCCCACCAAAAACAGCATCCATACGTAAGAATGGGTTTAACCACCGAAGTGTACAAGCTCTGAATATTTCCCTCCAGGACAGCTTACTTTCCAGAAAAACTTCTAGATACTTAGCACTATCAGATAGCCTAAGCTCTACTCCGCCTAGTACCAGCAGCCTAAAATTCTCCACCTTGTACCTCCTAGTAAAAAGAACCAACTCTGTCTTGTCCGGATTGACTCCCATACTCTTATCAGTTGCCCATGCTGGCAGTTCACAGCGCTGTGTCCCATAGACAAAAATAAAAAAACCAAGTCTTAAGACCTCGTAACTTTTACGTAAATGTTGCGGATACGTAAACGTTGTGGTCGACTTGAAATGTTGATAGTTACTAAAAATACGTAAACGTGTCATATGGTGTTGAAGTGTATGTGTGTACTCGTACATATGTACTAAAACGAAACACAACAACAACAATTACTAAAGCAATGCCTATACATAAATATGTAAAGGTTTGTATGTATGCGTAAAACTAAACACATTAAAATAAAACAACAAAAAAAAAAACAACGAAAAACAATAATCACAAGGGATTTTTTGGAAAAATTAGAGGCAGTCGTGGCATTATGGTCATATCTTAGCCATTTGTGAACCGATCTTGCTGAATTTCAATATCAAGAAATGGTGGGCTGTATGTGACATAAATGTAAACAACCTAGCCGCTATCATGTCTGGAGTCTCCGGAAAACACATATCAAACGTAAGAGGGACAGACTGACGGATATCGTATAGGAGATTTTGGACAAATCCGAATTATCAAAACTAAGACTCGAAGAAAATCACCGAAGTGTCCGCAATGAAACATGAATTAAATCAGTTAATTTTTGTTGTATTAAATTTTTGTTTATAAAACTTAAATAAAAAAAAAAATTATAAAAAAAATGTTAAGTACTATTAGGATCGAAAAAGTACGATGTTAAAAGTTCGTTGGTACGATATTGGTTTTCTCATTTATCATCTCGGCTATGCCGTTTTTGTTATTCGCAAAAATTGTGAAAAAGTTTTAGCCCTAATGTACATTATAAACTTCTTTGTGTAGTCTCTGACAATGAACGTTCGGCTGTTGCTTTGTTGTCATCTCGTCAAAATTATTTAAATCAGTTGCAGACACAGAATACTAACAGAACTGAAAAAAGTGACGTGTGAAAAAGGCCCAAATCAGTTGCGAGGGCAGCTTTCGAAGAAAGAGACAAAAAGCTTTTTTTGGTGGTGAAGTGGCAATGTGTAAAAACAGGCAGCAACAATCAACACAAATGGCATGATCAAAACAAAAATAACAAAACACAGACCACGTTAAAAAAAATGCATTAGTTCAACAAACGTTGTGTTTTGTGCAAAAAAAAATGTATTTATTAATATTTTTTGTTTTATAATGTTATTTATTTACTTAAATATTATTTACTTGTGTTGTGGTAAACTTAAAAGTTAATTTTTACAAAAGCTTTGCAAATAAATCTCAACTAAATAAATTTGTGTTCATTGTATTGCGGCATAAAAGATGATGCAAAGAGAAATGAAAAAGGGCAGCTTTCTTAGAAAGAGACAAAAAAAAACGCAAAATCTTCCGTCTCGTGTCAGTTCTGTTAGTATTCTGTGGTTGCAGATCAGGGGGGTTATTATGTAATTCGATTCGAAACGAAAATACTTTCGAAAGAAATTTCCGTATCGAAAATGAAATGGTATTTTCTAATCCGTTCGAAAGCCCCACAGATTTGTATTTGTTAAAAAAAGGGAAAAACAAAGTGCTGCCAAATTTATAGCCGATAAATTTGACAGTACCTGTCAATATTGACAGAAATTTTTTGAAAAACAAGCGTTAATAAAAAAACGTTACATTTTCCGCAAAATGTAAATATAAGTGAAAACTTCAAAACAAAATAAAATAACAAATAACACTACGTGACAATTTTTTGACCAAATGAATTTTACACCTAATCTTTACGTAAAATTTTCCGCTGAATCCGAATATGAAGTCAGAATTGTCAAAAGTAGAACAGTTTTTGAGATATTCCAAAATAACCGTTATTTGTGTTTTTAAAAAAGATGCTGTGACTGAAATGCAAATATCTTCAAAAATTTTAAACGGATTATGTAATTCTTTCTTTCTAGTGAAAGGTTATAAAATTTCTAAAATAACCATGAATTGCTGACTTCATATTCGGATACAGCGGAAAATTTTACATAAAGATTAGCTGTCAGATTCATTTGGTCACGACTTTGTTGAAATTTTGTCACGTAGTGTAATTATTTATAAAAATATAACGGTCTAAGAACATAAATTCTGTTCCATTGTGGTTGGAAGATAGCGATAAAGAAAGTGATGCAATTGCAGAAAGAGTTCAACGGAAAATAATACGAGATACCTCCGACATTATGAGCCTTGATAATAGTACGTTAGAAAGATTTTTAATTATCAAATTTAATTATAAAAATAATATTTTTAGTTTCGTGAAAAACTTTCGGCTTATTAAAAATTCATTTATGTATGTAAACAATTGTATATACATATGTAGGGTGATTTAAAGCCACCTGAAAGATCGACAGTCATTGCACCTTTGATGAAATTAGCTTCAACATTAAAATGTTTGGTACAAGGTGGATACCAACATCAGATTGACCAAGATCGTCTTGTAGGACTTTCACACTCATCAGTTTCCATATGCTTATCTGAGGTATGCGAAATAATCGAACAAAATATTTGTCCGAAGCATATTATCTTTGAAATGACTGAAGAAAAAAAGATTGAGGCGAAAAGATGGTTTTTTTTAATAAATGTGGAATACCTGGAGTAATTGGCCAAGTAACGATGAGCATTTATTCAACCGAAAACAGACATTTAACTCTTCTCATACCTAGTAACATAGCACATTTGTAAAAATAGTTAATACAAAATCGATTAAATGAAAACTCACTTTTTTCCACTTTTTTAATTCACGATACGGTGGACCAACCGCATCTTAATCCTTTGATAGTCTTTGCCACAAATCCTTCAACTTGCTTTTAGCATTTGCAACATTGAGGTGCCCCTTTGCTCAATATGCATGTGCAATTATAAAATCAACCATCACCATATTCTGTCTTGGTTTTGTAAACATTGCTTTGTTTAAGCTTTCCCTAAACACAACCCAAATTTAAAAAAATTACTATGTATAAAAATTTTCAGACTAAAAACAAGGAGTTGTGACAACAAACACAGTATAAATTGTGATTTCAAGTCATTCACAGTACTGAATATAGAAACATACGATTGTTTTAAATTAGATTTTACACTTTTTGTAAAAAGTTTTATTTAATTACTTACATTTGTAAATTTTTTATTGTTTTCGCAAGCACAGCACCTTTCGAATAATTTACGAAAAATTTAAATGAACTGACATTTGCTTTCGTATTATATAGTTGCAATTGTAAAAGGGTAATTTATAATTTACGAAAAGGGGTAAAAAAAATCCCACAAAAAGAAAATATTTCCGAACGTTCGAAAATAAATTTTCGAAAAACGTACTACATAATACAATTTGTACGAATTCGTAAATCTTTTCTTTCGAATCGTATTACATAATAACCCCCCAGCACTTGTTGATGAGCGTCATTCGTTTTCTGCTGCTTCCCACACAAGCATAAATTTGATAGGATGTGTGTTGCCCTTCACTGTTTTAAAGAAGTAGTAAGATTAATAAAAAAAAATATTTTTATAAGTTTTTTTGGAGCATAAGTTGTGTAATTTTATGTGTTTTTTTGTGCGATTATTTTGGGAAAAAATTAAATTCAAAACTTGTTTTCAATACAGAAGAAAATATGATATAAAAAAATCAGTTTATAAAGGGGTTATAAAATTTGAATGCTATCGTAGCGACTGCAAGGCCAAAGTAAATAATATGCCCGAAGGAACGTGTATACAATAGTTTTGACTTAACTGTCTTTTGTTTACGTGCACTTTTGACTTAACTGCACAAAATTGATCATTTTTGGAATTACTCTTTATAATTCCATGCAAATTCCTTTTTAAGTGCACTTTCTATACCTGCACATTTAAGATAAATTCACAAAATTTTTGGCATTTTAAAATTATTTTCATACAACAAATTTAAGTTAGCTGCACTTTGACTTAACTGCCCAAAATACATATTTTCTGGAATTATTCTTCAAAATCCTTATTTACGTGCATTTTGTATAACTGCACATTTTTCATATTTTTGGGCAGCTTTAAAATATTTTCATACAAAACATCAAAGTTAGCTGCACACATGAAAAAAATATGGTGGCCACTTTTTCACATAAATATCCAATTTAATCTGTTTATAAAAATATAAATCGCAATTATTTTGTTTTTTTATAAATTATTATGTTCTTTGTGAATTCTCTTTGTTTTTGTTTAAAATTCTTGCGTTTTGCGTTTTAGATTTCCAGAACACCCCTGTACAACTGGTTTTTCAATACAAAAAGTGTTATTTTAGCAAAAAAGATTTAAAATTTTTAGAAGTTTATTATCATTTACAAAACTTTGGACAATGTTATTATAATTTGAAATTAAAAATTTTAAATACCTCAAAAACAACAAAAACAGAACAATAAAAATCTAATTTACTTCGTTTTAAACGCGTCAAAAAAGTGTACAGTTTTAAAATACTAAGAAAAGTGAAGTGGGTTATACTTTGTTTCATCACTTTTTGCTTTTAGGACGGCTTGTAGTCTCTTTGGCATCGATTTCACCCATTTTAAAGTTAGCTCAGTAGACATTTTTGGCCACACTTCTTGCAGAATTTTCTTCAGATGGTGCTTGCTGCTTATGTTTTTATTTATAAATTTGTCTGTCCAAATGCTCCCAGATGCTTAGTTAAGTTGATATCAAGCAAATATTGGGCTGATGCAACTGTTTAAGGACGTATTACAAAATCCAACCTTATCACGCTTCACTATAGATACTTTATATTTTCCGTTAAATTTCTTATTTCTACTTTTTATCACGTTTTTCTTTGTCCAACTAGATATCGTCAAATTTGGCAAAGTAGAAATTTAACTTTTTATAACTAACGTAACACTTTTTATATTGGAAAACCAGCTGTACACTTTATTTTGACGCTCACTGTAGGAAATAAATTTTTGATAAAATATAAATTTATGTATTAATAAAATAATTTTTTTATTCAACTTTTAAATCAAACACTTTACTTTAGCTGGACTTTTGTGCAGGTAACCACAATTGTGTACCTGCACATCAAAGCAGGTAAATGCAGTTAAGATAACTGCATTTTTGATTTACCTGCACAAAAAAACGTGCAAAGGAGATTGTGCAGCTAAGTCGAAATTACTGTACCAGCAAAACCTAGCCCGGCTCATAATCATGGTCACCAAAAAGATGATAATAAACAGTTTTAATAATAAAACAAGTTAGAGTGCTATATTCGGCTGTGCCGAATCTTTGATACCCTCCACCGACAGTTCGAATGTTTAAGGAGTAATATCTGTATGATGTCTTTTTATTATTATTATCTTAAACTGTGACGATTTGTTATTAATTATGGTTTTAGGAGACTAAACTGTTTTCCGGGAGTAGGGCATATATGGGGCCTAGGGTAAATTATGTACCGATCTTCACGAAATTACAGTGTCATTTCTAGTCGAATAAAACGGACTTGTGCAAAATCTTATGTCATTCCGTGCATTTTTGCATCATTTATGTTAGTTTTTGTAACAAAATTATCAAGTTTTTGAAGGTGGTGGTTCCACATTTTGATTCATAGCTCTGGTCCTACTGAACCGATTTTGCTGAAATTCAATCCCAAACTGCTTAGGATAACTACAAGCAATTTGACACGTAGTTTGTTTATTTCTTTTGAGTTTTTCGAAAGTGAGCGTGTTTTCAACAGACGGACAGACAGACGGACATGGCTAAATCAACTTAGAATTACTCAAGCAGCCAGAATATATATACTTTATGGGGTCTGAGATGAATAATAAAAAAGTTTCACACGGAATGACAAACTAAGTATACCCTCTTCACAACTAATTGTGGTGGAGGGTATAATAAAAGAGGAAACGGTTAATATTGCAGGAGTTCTTGGAGGAGATGTTAGGGAACAAATCTAGTTTACCGACGCAGCTCCAAATAAAAAAAAGTACGTAGGGTGATAGAAAATTGAAAAATAAGAAGAAAAAATAAAATAAAAAAATTGGCGCAAACCTTAGTTTTCGAGTTATGGACGTTTTTAGTTTTCATAGAAATATGTAATTTGTCCACTACATTTCTAAAGGTATCATTTTGAAGGTTTTGACTAGATCTTTCCGGATATATAGAATTTATTTGAAAATGTTTAACTCTTAAGCTCACATTACAGTTTTTGTGTACTAAGTGTATAATACATATATTTAAATAAAAGTGTAATACATATTTTATAAAATAACAAACACCAATATCGGAAACATACACTTCATGCTTGGTATAACAAACACTGGCTTAGCTAATTAAAACTCTCTGATTATCAATTAATACAATAATAATAAACCAACAATTATTTAAATAAAATAAAGAGCAAGAATAAATCATATACACAAACACTCAAGAACAATGCATAAGCAGATTACCGTAATAAATGTAAGTATGTACAAAAAATTTTAAAAATGTTGCCTTAAAAACAACAATACATAAAAATTACCGTTATAAATGTAAGTAGTATAAGTAATTTTAAAAATTTTATCATCACATGCAAAAAAGCAATGGAAATGAATAGATCAATAGAAATAATTAAAATTTTAAAATAATTTAAATGGGCCTATTCCAGTAGAAGCCCTCCCACTTTTAGTGGATTGTGGACTAATTCCAAAGGAAGGCGATTACTTATGTAAAAATGGTCATGCTTTGAAATTCCCCAGTGATGAAATTGATGGATGGATCTGGAGGTAAAAAAAAGTGAATTCATTTAGAACTTTAAAATAACATTAAATAATTATATGTAGATGTTGGAGTTCTCAAGACAAAAAAAAATTATCGCAGGTGCAACGTAAAGGTGTCTTTCAAAAAAAACACATTTTTTGAAAAGTCACACCTAACTGTTTGCCAAGTTTTACTGTTCGTTTATTTGTGGACAGAAAATGTATCACTCTATTTTGCAATGAGAGAAACCGGCATTGAGGGTATACAGACTGCTGTCGACTGGAACAACTCTTGCCGGGAAGTAGTCGTACATATTTGGTTATTTTCAAACTAATTTAAAAATAGGAGGCTCTGACGTTATAGTAGAAATTGACGAAAGTAAAGTTGGAAAACGCAAGTTCCACAGAGGCCACCACGTAGAAGGACAATGGGTCTTTGGATGAGTAGAAAGACTAAGCGGTAAGTGTTTTATGGTTCCCGTAGAAGATAGGAACCGTGAAACACTAATACCGCTTATTTAAAAGTACATTTCACCAGGATCAATTATTGTTTCCGATTTTTGGAAGGTAAGTAATATAAAATTAACAATATTTTAATGAATCTAAACAACATACATACATATGAATATCTTTTCAGTCATACGATGCTTTTAAAGATTTTGGCTATAAGCACGAAAAAGTAAACCACTCTGTTTCTTTTGTGGATAGAACAAGCGGACAACCAGCTAATACTATTGAAGGCCTTTGGCGGCACTTGAAAAGATATAACACTGGTTTACAGCCAAAAAATACCAAGAACGCCACATGCCTAGATAAGTTAATTGGGACCTCCAGAACACGAAAAACACTGTAATTTTTTTTTCTAAGTACCGTTTTTTAGATAACGGTACTTTTGTGTTTTTCGGTGTATGGTCCCACACAAACCCTTGTGGAGCCCATCGAGTCCGATCGAGATGAATGGCATATCGTTGGAAAGGTAATTGAATGTATTTTCCGCCGGTTTCTATCTGATAAGAAATGGCACCTCAAAACTCAAAATTTGCCTATTTTTTACGTTTGTTTCAAAAATTTTCATTTTTATTTCGTTTTTTTTTCTACGTTATAGTAAAGATCTGGAATGTTTTATTTTTTTACCTAATAGTTTATTTAATTACCAACATTTGATGTGTAATTTGAAAAATCGGATGATAAATAAAGTTTTTATTAAGGATTTTGTGGAACGACAATATTTTCATCTTCATTGCTCACACACTATATTCGGCGTCCATCAGTTTTGGAATTTGGGAATTTACATTGAAACGACAATAAAAAAAAATTTGTTTTTGTTTTCAATACAAGTTCCCGGATTTACATTTAAATTTAAAAAAACAGGCAGGTCTATTATTGTGCATCGGATTTTTAAGCAATTAAGGTTTTTCCAAAATTTTAAGGTCCTTTACTGTCTTACAGGTAACAAAACGCGCGAAACACCATCATAAAGATGTGTTTTTTTTTAACAATTTTCCATGCAAATAAATTTTTTAAAGAATTCTTACAGGCATATAAAAAAAACACCTTTTGTAAAAACATGTCAGTTTGGCTTTGCAGTGCAAAAAACAAGATGTGTTCAATCGATCCCAACGAATTTTGTTATGTTTGTGGTGTTCTTGTGAAAAAGAAATCACAACATTTGATGCGAAAAATGAATACGAAAATTTTATCTGAAGCGTATAAGAAGTATTTCGGCTTTCGACCTGCGGCTCTCGACAAACCGTGGACACCGAATAGTGCATGTAACAACTGTCGAACAATATTAAATAAAATTGGTAAGGGTCAAGAGTGTTTCTTCCCATTTGAAAAGCCAATGCAATGAAGAAACCAGTATCCCGTTTCTGTATATCTCACATCGTAAAACTCTTCGCATTAAACGTGTGAATTGCAACAAAAATAGTGTGAACTGAAACAAAAAATGGTTTTTCTCACACAAGTGTTTCTGTATCTTTTTTTTTGCGAGAATTATCTGTCATTTAAATAATTTTCCAGCAATTATTGGAAGGATGCGAGAAAAAGTGTTTCCAGAACAATATTTTGCGAAAAGTTTCTTTCAAGAACTGTCAAAATAAGTCACATTTGAAATGTAGATATTTTGAATTTAAAATATGTTTATATACCATTTTTTTTAAATAAATAAAAAATAGAAGGAATATAAATGATAAACGTATATTTTGTTAGTTTAAATTTTTGTAAGCCTTTTCTTGTTTTGGTTTTAATCAGTGCTGCCAGATAAATTTGTGTCAAAATCGTCAATTTCCTAAGAAAAAAATAAAAAAGATCGTCTTTTTTGTTTTAAAAATCGTGCAATTTAAAATCAATTTTAAACAAATTTGTTTCGACTTTTATTAAAAAATAATCAAACAAAAACATAGTTAAAGTTCATGGGTATTTAATAATTATTATTTCATAATTGAGATATAAATCTTTAATTTACCTATTCCTATAATCTTTTTCTTTTTTACCTGAAATAGACTTAGTAGAATACCTTGTAGTTAAAATTAAAAAATCGGTTCATAAATAAACGGGTTAAAGACCCAGTAAAATAATATGTTAAGTAATCAGAAACACATAAAAGCACTACATACAATTCTACTGAAAAACTAATGAATTTTACAAGGGTTGTGCCAAGTAAGTCATTTTTTATTATCTTAATACATCCAGAAAAAAGTAGTTATCGAAGTTCTTATGGAAGAAAGCTACTTAATAACGAGTGAAAAAAGCTATCCATTTTGAAAAAGTTTTTACTGGGACACAAACAAATTTCTTTCTTGCCAGAATAATGGTTTTGGCAGAAAAGTGTACATATAAGATAAGAATATCAAATCTCAATCATATTTTGTATATGTATAAAAGAAGTATTAAATGTTCAAAATAAGCCAAGTCGGTCCATTACTCGAAATTTTGCTTTTGCCGATACATTTTTTAGAGAAGAAACAAACAATTTCGAGGACAATTTTCACAATAGGGATAAATATAAAAATTTAAGCAGCATTGTTTCTAAAGATATCTTTTTTTCTAATAAACAAACATATAAAAATATTTACAATTATAAACTGGGAATTATCTCCTTTCGTAGGTTACTTTATATTATATCCAACATTTTTTATTTTTCGAATTTATTCTATGAGCTACATTTCAGTTATGTATTTTATAAAGCTTTTTTGTAATAGTTCTATTCCTTAAATTTTTAGGAATGAAATGTTGAATATTTAAAATTATCTTATTTCGAAGACTAAGGGGCTTATAGTGTAAAACGCAACGCCAACAATTTCTTTTAAAGCAAAAATAAAATCAAAAATTTTTTATAAATTTGTTGTTGCTTTCTACAGACATTCATATAATTTTTTTTTTTTTTTCAATTTTCAACGCCACAAAATAGAAGTGTTTGAAATTTTTAAATTCAAGATGAATTTCTATAGAAATTAAAAACAAAATTAAAAAATATTTTTGATTTTGTTTTTGCTTTCGTCACTTTTTTAGAAAAAATCATCAAAACGTCACTTTGTTAATATCGGAACAAAAAATCATCAAGATGACGATAACTCGTCAAATCTGGCAGCCCTGTTTTTATTATATTTATTTCTTTTGTTGACGTTTCGCTTTTATTTGACACTTAAGTACTGGAAATATTCCAGTGTAAACAGAATTTGTTGTGTCTGTTTTCGCATTCAAATGCAGAAACACTTTTATCTCATAAATCGAGAAACGATGGAATTTTTTGTTTCACACTTCATGTAAGAAATTTTACGATGCGAGAAATACAGAAACGAGCTACAGATCAACCATACAACAGATTGTTATTTCTGTTTAACGGAAAAGGCTATCGGACGTAGAATTGAACCAGTTTATCCAGTTGTTAGCTCGGTGACGCTACCAGTGACGCACTCAGTATCGTGCCCCAAACCGCAGCTGGTTGTAGCAGCCCCACAGAAATACGAAAAGAACAATAAAAAATGATTCATCAGATGAGTGCAGTGAAGCAGAAATGCAATCAAATAAGATACCCCATTTACTTACTCAGGCCGAGCTCAATGATTTGTGCCGAGATTTGTATTTGCCGAAATCGAAATCTGAATTACTTGCATCACAATTACAAGAGTGGGGATATTGTGCTCCTGAGACACGTGTTACATATTACCGTGATCGCAGCAAACAACTTTCACTTTTCTTCGCAAAAACGGCAAACTTTTGTTTTTGTGCCAACATATGGGGTATTTTCAATGCTCTCCAACAAAATTATGACCCAGAGGAATGGCGTCTTTTTATGGATGGAGGCAAGGATAGTTTGAAGGCAGTCTTGCTTCATAAAGGGAATACGAAACCATCAATTCCAATCGGATATGGAAAATACATAAAGGAAACATATGAAGCAATGAAAGAACTTCTCGATCTCATACATTATGACCAACATCAATGGAAAGTTTGCTCTGATTTTAAATTAGTTGTCATACTTTCTGGATTGCAAGGGGGCAATACGAAGTTTCCCTGTTTTCCATGTCTATGGGACAGCCGTGACCGTCAGAATCACTACACCCGAAAAGTTTGGCCCGAGCGAAGTGGACGTACGCAAGGAGTGTACAATATCAAAAATGACCCACTCATTCCTCTGGAGAAGATAATACTTCCTCCATTACATATTAAGCTTGGGTTATTTACAAATATTGTAAAAAAGTTGCCAAAAGACAGTCTTGCAATGAATTACCTTAAACAAAAATTTCCGAGAGCCACAGCGAGCAAAATTGAAGGTGGTATATTTAATGGACCTCTAATTCGGGCTCTGTATGGTGACCAAGCATTTAATGAGTGTTAAGGTCCAGCTCATTTGGAGGCATGGGAAGCATTCCAGGACATCGTTCACAACTTTTTGGGAAACTACAGAAGTCCTGATTCAATGCCGTTATCATTTTAAAATTTATTCTTTTTAATCTTTAGGTTCAAATATGACACCTAAATTACACTTCTTATTCAGTCATTTGGATATTTTCCCCACGAACTTGGGGTCCGAAAGTGATGAACAAGGCGAAAGGTTTCACCAAGAAATGGAAGAAATCGAGACACGTTACAAAGGCTGCTGGGACGAACAAATGATGGCGGACTATTGTTGGTTCCTCATTCGCGAAGATCCATCCGAAAAAAAACGCAACAGTTCAAGTCGCTCGTTATTTTATTTTTATGAAAATATTGTCGTTCCACAAAATCCTTAATAAAAACTTTATTTTTCATCCGATTTTTTTTCAAATTACACTTAAAATGTTGGTAATTAAATAAACTATTAGGTAAAAAAACATTCCAGATCTTTATTATAACGTAGAAAAAAAACGAAATAAAAATGAAAATTTTTGAAACAAACGTAAAAATAGGCAAATTTTGAATTTTGAGGTGCCATAACTCAGTCATTTCTTATCAGTTGGGCTCCACAAGGGTTTGAGTGGGACCATACACCGAAAAACACAAAAGTACCGTTATATAAAAAAAACGGTACTTAGAAAAAAAATTACAGCCGTTTTTCGTGTTCAGGAGGTCCCAATTAACTTATCTAGGCATGTGGCATTCTTGGTATTTTTCCAAATTAAAAATTTGTAAAGCAGTGTAATCGAAGAAAACAGTTTTTTAATGGATATATCCAAAAATTTATTTTTATGTGTTGGTGCAAATCAGAAAATAAAAACAAATATGTAGAATTTTTAAAATTGGCAAGGTTAATGTAAAACCCCTTACAACCTAATAACCAAGGTATATTTATAGCAGGTAGCCGCGAGATTACAACAATTGTACAATAAAACAAACAACAGGGCTTTTTATTGTTGTTATATGGTACGAACTGTCAAACAGCAAAGGGGTCGATAAGAGAAAAAAAAGACAAAAAACTTGTTTACCTGTTTTCTATACAAAATTTGACAGTTCGTACCACAAAACAAGCAAATAAAAAATAAACAGCTGGCTTTCCGAGACTACCTGCTATAAATATACCTTGCTAATAACAATAAAGAAAATGTAATTTTAATAGCAGCAGACAGCTCACTGGAAGAAGAATCAAGTAGCGATTAATTAAATTTAAATTTCTTATTTTTTTAAAAAAAGATGTTTTATTTTTATGAAAATGTTTAAATAAAAATTAGAACTTATATACTATATACAAAACTGATACAAAAAATTAATAAATGTTTTAATTTTTTTGTAACTAATAGACTATTTCCGATGTGCTTAAGAATCCTTTTCTGCGTAGCAAGGATATTCTCCTCTATGGTATAACAAACACCGGCTTCGCCAACTAAAGCTTCTCTGCATAGCCGAACTTAGTGCTATTAGCGGTGTAAGAACAGAATTTAGAAATGTTGCTAAAGTGTAAGTAAAATTATTCTGTAGAGTTCAATCGTGATTGTCATGATAAACGGACGTTTAACGGAAAAAATATTATTGCTTGTTTTCAATATGTTTTTTATTTCTTATTTTATACGTGTTGTTGTAACGGCTACAACTTCTTAAAATTATATTATTTCTACATCAACCTAAAACAAGAGACAGAGACTCTTAAAAAAACAAAAACAAAAAGTAATGAGTGAACATAATGTTTCAAACTCAAATATAATCAATGATAAAAATAATATTGATAACTCTATAAGTGAGACAAAAAGTAATGATAATTCTGTAAACGAAAGAAAAAGAAAAAGTGTAACACAATATGACACAATGAGTAAACAACTTAAAAATAATTACTATGCTATTCTGGACAATGATAAGCATTGCAATAAAGAATACTTGAGTATATTTGAAAAACATGGAAATGATCATGAACCTTCAACATCTCAAAATTCTGCACAAGCAGAAAAAAAAGCAAACAGTGAAAAAATATCAATTCAAGATCAAAACAAAAACAAAAAAATTCCTCCACTTAATATATTTAATGTAGAACCTAATGAATTAATTCAATTTATTGAAAAAGGTCTAGAAATCAAAAACTTTAAAATTAAAGAACTTAATAAAAAAAACTTCAGGAGTTCGATCGTGACCGTGATGAGAGTCAGTCGCATTGCGGATAAAATATCGAATGTTATTTTCAATAAGTGCATTGCTTATTTTCTACATCTTTTTTAAAATCGAAAAAAATAACACTTTTTGTTTTTGCATTTACTGCGAAAAAAAAAAAAAACATTAAAAAGTTTAAAACACTTGTGAAATGAGTGAGCTTAATGCTCAAAACTCATCGAACAATAATAACAATAATATAAATTTAAAGAACAATATTAACACCGAGAATCTGAAAAAAAGAAAGATCGAAAGCATGGAGCAATCAACATCCAAGCATCAAAAAAACAACTATTATCAAGTGCTAGACACTGATAATGATACAGAATGTAACCGTGAATTACTAAAAAAATTTGAAGATCATGTTAAAAACAACAAAAAGAAATCGCAACAACTTAACTCAGCTCTAGCTGCAATGACTGAAATGAAGAAAATAAATGAAAAGAATATTTCTGAAACAATAAACAATAATACAGTAATCAATACTGAAAAAAATAAAAACAAAAAAATTCCTCCTATTAATATAATAAATATAGAAACTAAAGAATTAATTGAATTTATAAAGAATGCTCTAAAAATAAATGACTTTAAGATTAAAGAATTTAGAAACAAAAAAACTTTATTTATGAATTCGTTAAATGACTTCTCAAGAGTTAAAGCGTACTTAGTTAAAACAAACTCAAATTTTTTTACGTTTACACCAAAAGCCTTAAGAACCAAAACATATTTGCTAAAAGGTTTAGACTCTAATATAAAAGCAGAAGATATTTTAAATGATCTTGGTCAATACCAAACTGAAGAATTGAAATTTGTAAAAGTAAGTCAATTTACAACAAAAAATTCCATTAAGAAAGGGTACAATTTACCTTTCTTTCTGGTACAAATTACACCAGAAAGTAATGTGAACCAGTTAAAGAATATTAAAACACTTTTCTATCGTATGATTAAATGGGAACAAGTGAGACGAGAAGAGATTCCCCAATGCCGGAATTGTCAAGGCTTTTTTCATAGCGCGGCAAACTGTTACTTACCTTCAAAATGTGTTAAGTGTAATAACGATCATAAAAGAGGTGAATGTGACTTAATAAATGTGGCAGAAGAAGAAAGAGAAAAATTGTACTGCGTACTTTGCAACAAACATGGTCATCCAGCCTCGTACAAAGGCTGTGAGAAATACAAGCAACTACAACAAAAACTTAGACTTAAGCAAAAATCACTAATGGAAAATAAAAATAATTCTATTAATGTAAACTCCTTTTATAGCACAGGAACAAGTTTTGCTAATGTTTTAAAAGTAAATAATTCTAATAATATGAAATCAAATCATGATAATAACACCTTTTTGTTAGAATTGAAAAATATGATGATAAATCTTAATAATCAAATGGCAAGTCTCCAAAAACAATTAAATCTACAAGCATCGCGTATCGATGCTATTTTTTCCATGGTTGGTGTGTAAAAATGGCTAGTAATTCATTTTTAATAAAAAAGCTTAAAATTATACATATTAATGTCAATTCATTAATAGCAATAAGTAGAAGGTTTGACCTTAACAAATTTCTTGAAAAATACGATCCTGATATTGTACTTTTACCCTGCGGCCACACGATCAAGTTGTTCTTGATAGTCTTTTACATATACTGCTTGTCAAAATTTACAAAAATTGAGAGCTGTGACGTAGGTGGCACTCAATTTACTTTCAAGATGCCATAAAAAAAAACAATTTATAAAGACAAACATGTAATCAGCTGTTAAATTGAGAGTAAATTGCCAAACAAATGGAAAGGTGAAATTGAAAGCCATCTCGTGGTCAATTTAAAAAGTGTGAGTGTGTTAGTAAAAAAATGAGAGAGTTGAGTAAATTGAATGGAATTGAAAGGCAAAACTTGATCGTGTGGCCACCAAGTTAAATGAAACAAAACTCAATCCAAGACATAAACTTAAATTTACTGATTTCAATGTAATTAGAAAAGACAGGTCAGGCGCAGTAAGAGGCGGAGGTACAGCGATTTTGATTAAAAGCAACATAAAGTACACTGTATATACAAACAATGCAATTAGTTCAATTCAGATTTTAGAAAGTTGTATCGTGCGTATACCTATGGCTGAAAATAAAAACCTTATGATTATTTCTGCTTATTATCCATCGGGAAATAATGACACAAATTTTAGTTCAGAATTAAATAATCTTTTCCATTCTTTAGATTTACATAACATTAACAATTATTACATATTAGCCGGAGATTTAAATAGCCGTCACAGGGATTGGGGTAACCGAGTTGAGAATAGCAGAGGTAAGAAATTGAAAGACTGGTTAGTTGATAATGAGATCGATTTTAGATGTAAATTCTACGCATCTGAATTACCTTCATATCCGAGGTCAAATTCATACATAGACGTGTGCATTGCTGATTGCAGGTTACACATCGTTACTAAAAACAACACCCTAAATTGTATAGAAACTTTAGACTACGACAGTGATCACCAAGCTTTACAAATATGTGCGTATATGAACAACGAACAAGATCTTTTTTCTTTTATTGAAGAACCTCAGAATGTAATTTATGATTATAAGAGAACGGACTGGAAAAAATTCAAGAATAAAATCATACAAAAATTGGATGATAACACACTTATTCCAAAGGACAAAAATCTTACAAACTCTGAGATAGACAGTTATATCGACAGATTAAATGATGTTATTGTGAATGCTATTGAAATAGTAACACCTAAGGCTAGGAAAATAGACTGTTTTACGAAAACAAAAACTCCAATAGTACGGAAATTGCACCAAGAAAAAAAGTAGAATTTTAACAATAATTAAAAAACATAACAGGCTTGAACTTACACTATCTGAAACATCATTAAACTTACTACGATCTCAACTAAAACTGGTTAAAAAACTTTTAAAGGAAAACATAATTATCATCTTAAACAAAAATATACAAGATAAACTTACCCAATTAGATCCAAAAGATTCCAAAAAAATGTTTGGCGAAATAAAAAAAAACTTTAAAAAAATTAAACCATTACATCTGGACAACATAAAAATTCCACAAAATCTTAAACACCTACTTGATAATGTAGATATAGATACTAACGTTTTAAAAAAAGATAGTTCCAACAATTATATAATACATGAGCATGATCAAATGCTAGATGCCATTGGTGCTTGCCTAGAATCTGTCCACGCTCATAAAGAAATAGACAGAAATAATAATATACATTTACAAGTAAATGACAAATTTAACAGATTTTTAGAACTTAAAAATGAATTTGATAATAATCCCACTACTATAACTTCTTTTAATGTGGAAAAATTGTCTAATAACGTGAGCGATGTACAGGCTAATGAATATTTTATAACTAAAGAACAAATTCTCTACATCTTTTCTAAGTTGAGAGCTAAGTTATCGTCTGGAAACGATGGAATTCCAAATATTGTCCTAAAAAACATACCTGAAATTTTAATTTTAGAGTATTGTTGCCTTTTTAATAATATGCTAAATAACTCGTATTTCCCCTACAAATGGAAAAATGCAAAAGTAGTCCTTCTACCTAAACGGGACAAAGATATGTCGGATCCAAGAAATCTACGTGATATAAGCTTGTTGCCTAATATTAGCAAAATATTTGAAATGTGCAGTAATAATAACATAAATAAATTTTGTAATGAAAAAGGAAACGTGAATGAAAAACAATTTGGCTTTAAATATAAGCACTCGACAATTAATGCAATACATTATCTAACTTCCAATATTAACTGGAATTGGAACAAAAAATTATGCACAGGAGCATGTTTAATAGATATGGAAAAAGCTTTCGACAGCATTTGGATTCCAGGCCTAATATATAAATTGATAGAACTTGAATTCCCTTTTAATATGATATTGCTGATTTATGAAATGATAAGTAATAAATCTTTCAAGGTTTATTACCAAAAGTACGAAAGTAATAAATCATTTAATATTGTAAATGGCCTGCAACAAGGTACAGTTAACTCCCCTACAATTTTTAACATTTTTTTTCTGGATTTAATTAAAAAAATAGACAATATTATAGCTTTTGCTGATGATATCATTATATATCATGCCGATGATACAATTGAAAAAATAAATTCAAAACTTCAAGAGTATTTCAATATAGTAGAGCAGTTTTCAGTTGATTGGTTTATGAAAATTAATATAAGTAAATGCGAAACAATTTTATTTAGACCGCCAGTTAATAGATGCAATAATAATATTAAAAGAAATTGGAAATGCTTTGGAATTAGATCGAATTTAAATAATGCCAATATATCAAACAAACAAATTGTCAAATATTTAGGAATTCAATTAGATAAATTCCTATATTATAATAATCATGTCATTGAAACAATAAGAAAAGCACAAAAAGCGTTTTTCATGTATAAAGCATTATTTTATTCAAAATACCTAAAACCTAAAATAAAAATAATAATGTATCAATCGCTCATTAGACCAATCCTCACATATGGATGTCCGATATGGTTTAATATCTCACCTTCATATATGGAAAAAATAAGGTTATTTGAAAGAAAATGTTTGAGAGCTTGCACAGGGTTATTTAGATCATCTCATAGTAACTATTTAAAATACGTATCTAATAAAAAATTATATGACACATCAAATATTATAAGGATAGACAATTTTATAATAAGTTTAACAAGAAATTACATTTTGAGATGTACTTCATGCAATGAAAATAATTTGATAATGGCACCTTATTACACAAATTTTAATTATATATCTAATGCTCTACAAAATGGCTTTGGTCCACCTGAGTCATTTCTTTTCTTAGACAAATTAAAGATAATACAGGACAACAATGGTATTCCAATTTTCTATCACAATTATAGACGTGCCAATGTCAAAGCAATTGATTGCAACAGTATATCAAACTTTTCAAACAGGTTTGATAAAAGTATAGCTAATAAAGATATCCTTGCATTACAAAGCACAAAAACCAAAAAGTTTTGGTGGATAAGAGAATAGTAAAATATAAAACTCTCTTTTTTATTTTTTAGACTTTTGATTTTTATTTTTGCCATATAAAAGTAATGTTTTTATTCACATTTTTCATTACAAATAAAAATATAAATTTGTATTTTTAATACATAAAAATTTATTATATTTGCAAATCAAAACTAATGTTATATCCTTAATACTCGAGAGCTCGTTTCTGGGACTTTGTATTTATGTAAATATGTATTATATTATACTAGGGTTTATTATAGTAGAAATTGTTAAATTTTGTAAATAAATAAACATGAAAAAAAAAAAAAAAATAAATAAAAAAACTTCATTATTCATGTCTTCTATTGATGACTACCTACGTGTCAAAGCTTATCTTCAAAAAACGAAAACTGAATTTTTTACGTTTACCCCCAAAAGTTTAAAAACTAAAACTTTTCTTTTAAAAGGCCTCAGCGCTAACTTGAACTGTGATGAGATATATCAGGAACTTTGTAAATATAACAATGATAATTTGAAAATTTTAAAAGTTAGTCAATTTAAAACCAAAAAGTCTATTATGAACGGACAAAATCTCCCTATATATTTTATTCAAGTTAGTGGTGAAACCAGCCTTAATCAACTTAAATCGATAAATGGCCTCTTCCATCGTTGCATTCGGTGGGAACCTCTAAAAAAGTCGGAAATTCCGCAATGTAGGAAGTGCCAGAGTTTCTTTCATAGCGCTTCAAATTGCTTCTTGAAGCCTAGATGTGTAAAATGTGATAAAATGCACGACATCGGTAAATGCGAACAAGAAAAAGTGTCGGAAAATGAACGTGAAAAATTGTTTTGCGTACTGTGTCTCAAATATGGTCATCCCGCATCATACCGTGGATGCGAAAAATACAAGGAGATGCAACAAAGGCTCCGTGCCAAAAAACAAAGTTTGTCTGGAAAAAGATCACTAAATAAACCCCTGAATATTACCCCTTCCATGAGTTTTGCAAACGTTTTGAAGAACAACCAACAAATCACTAGCAGTACCAACTCCACTCAACAGATGTTGGAACAACTCAACAATACCATGCAGAATTTATCAAATCAACTAATAAATCTACATAAACAACTACAACTACAAACAAGTAGAATAGACACAATATTTTCAATGTTGGATTAAAATGGATGAGTCAACTATAAAAAACCTTAAAATAATTGAAATTAATGTAAACTCTATTATAAAAATTAGTAGAAGATATGATTTATTAAACTTTATAAATTTGCATAATCCAGATATAGTTTTGCTAAACGAAACAAAACTAAATACGAAACACAAACTATATTTCGAAAACTATGATCTAATTCGTAAAGATAGGCCGAAGGCCTCTAGAGGTGGTGGTACTGCAATTTTAATAAAAAAAGATATAAAATTCAAAAATTGCACACATATAATTGGCAACTCACTTAAATACTTGGAAGTGTGTATTATAAAAATACCTCTATTGTCTAATAAAACCTTATACATTATATCCTCTTATTACCCCTCAGGTAATAACAGCAATTTTTTAATACCCGATTTAAATTCTGTTTTTAAATCACTGAATTTACAAAACCCAAATATATATTATATAATGTCGGGTGACTTGAATTGTAAACACTCCGACTGGGGCAATAACATAAACAATACTAAAGGTAATTTTTTGAAAGAATGGCTAGAAAACAATGAAATAATTTTTAAATGTAGTCTTTATGCCTCCACCACCCCCTCATACCCAAGATGTGGTTCGTATTTAGATTTGTGTTAAGCAGACTCGCGTCTAACTCTCTAAGATCTCTCGATTATGATAGTGACCACAATGCCTTGATAATTGAACTTTTAAATGATGCAAATGATCACCCTTTTTCCTTTATTGTTAATTCTCCCAATTCTCAATTTAATTATAAAAAAACCAATTGGAACAAATTCCAAAAAAATATTATAAATGTACATAAAAACACTGATCCCACTCCTGCTACAAGAAATCTCTCAAACTCTGAAATAGATTATTATTTAAAAAAATTAAACGATGTCATTATAGATTCTACCAACAAAATAGTCCCAAAATTCAAAATTAGAGACACAATAAATAAAATTGTAAATCCAATTATAAAGAAACTACATACGGAAAAAAGTAAAATTTTAACTATAATAAAGAAGCATAATAGATTTGAAGTTATGTGTACTCCTTATGAACTTAATTACTACAAAACTAAACTAAAATTAACTAAGAAACTAATTGTTGAAAATTTCAGTGTATCGGTTAATAATTATTATAAAGATAAACTAACTATTTTAGATAAAAAAGATTCTTCACATATGTTTAGTGAAGTAAAGAAATTATTTAAACCTAAGCTGTCAGTAGATATAGATGTGGTAAAAATTAGTCACGAAGATGAAAACCTATTAAGTTATGTCGGCGTAAATCCCCTTACTACAGAGAGCGATAATGGTAATTTCATTATTAGAGATCAACAGCAAATTTTAGATGTAATAGGAGCATCTCTCGAAAAGACCCATGCATTTAAAGAGATTGACCAGAATAATAGTTTACAGGTTGATGTTGACAATCGTTTCAACAGATTTTTAACAGAAAAATCTAGTTATGAATATAACCAGTCATGTTTTACGACCTTTAATTCAGATAAATTCAGATAAAAGGGCAAATCAAATAAGTGCTTCACAATCAGAGAACTTTTTAATTACACAGGAAAAAATTTTTTATATTTTTAGAAATCTAAGAAATAAATTTTCGTCTGGTGTTGATACCATTCCAAATATAGTATTAAAGAATATCCCTGATGTATTAATACTTGATTACTGCACGTTATTTAACAATATGCTTAACAACTCATATTTCCCCCGAGCATGGAAATTGGCTAAAGTTGTGGTATTGCCCAAAAAAGATAAGGACACCAGCAATCCGAAAAATCTGAGAGCCATAAGTTTGCTCCCAAACATAAGCAAAGTTTTTGAAATATGCATAAATATTAATATTTTAAATTTTTGTCAGAATAACAATCTGATTAATGATAGACAATTCGGTTTTAAGTATAAACATTCTACGATTCACGGAATACACCTTTTGACTTCTAACATTAATTGGAATTTAAATAAATCTCTCTGTACAGGCGCATGTCTTGTCGATTTTGAAAAAGCGTTCCATAGCATTTGGATTCCTGGCGTTATATATAAACTTTTAAAATACAAATTCCCAATTCATTTGGTAATTTTAATTCATAACATGTTATCCAATAAATCGTTTGTCGTTTCCAACAGAAATGAAGTTAGTAGTAGGGAATTTATTATAGTTAATGGGTTACAACAGGGGACAGTTAATGCTCCTATACTTTTTAATATATTTATTCATGACCTTTTAAATAGCATTGATAATATTATTGGTTTCGCAGATGATATTATAGTATATCATGCTGACAACAAAATAGAAGAAATAAATAAAAAGTTACAAAATCATTTTAATATTGTAGAGAAATATGCTAATGATTGGAAAATGAAATTAAATGTGGACAAATGTGAAACTATACTATTCCGTCCTCCTGTTGGAAAGTGCAACTATAATATAAGGCGCAACTGGAAATCCTTCGGCATTAAATCCAGTAACAACATATCCATACCTAATAAACATACGGTAAAGTACCTAGGAATACATTTGGACAAATTTCTCTACTTTAATGAACATGTCAACATACAAATCAAAAAAGCTAGAAATGCTTATTTTATGTACAGAAAACTATTTTTTTCTAAACATATTAAACCTGATATCAAGCTTCTCTTGTATCAAACTTTAATACGTCCAATTTTAACATACGGTTGCCAAATTTGGTTTAATGTTTCTCCTTCTTATATGGAAAAAATACGTAAATTCGAAAGGAGATGCCTAAGAGCATGTACCTCGTTATACAGATCCCCGGGTAGTGAATTTACGAAATTTATAAGTAATTCGAGACTATACAATGCTGCCAAAATTAGCCGAATTGATAATTTCATCATACACCTTATTAGAGAGCATATTAGATCTTGTTGTGATCGTTATGAAAATAATCTAATAATGGCTCCCTATTATGCCAACGACGAATATATATCCAAAACACTACAAAATGGTTATGTTCCTCCTGAAGCATTTGTGTACCTAGATAAGAACAGTTTTATACAGAACTACACAGGCGTCCCTATATTTTTTCATATATATAGAAGAGCAAATATTAAGGCTATCACTAGCAAGCAACTGACAGCTGAGAACAGAAGATTCGATACAAACTTTTTTCGTGAGGATAAGAACATATTTCCAAATTTAAATATTAGTAAATACTGGTGGCTTAGTCAAATACAGTAAATTCTTCTTTTAATTCCTGACTTTTCCCTTTATTATAATAATTGTTATTGTAATGTTTTTTGAATAATTTTTCATTACGAAACATATGTTATTAAAAAACAAATATAACTTGTTTATATTTTGTATAAAAATCATAATTAGTTTTAAAAAATGTATATATTGTATTTTATACCTATATATATTATACTAGAGAGCTCGTTTATGGGACAGTGTATAGTTATATGCTATTTATACTATTACTTTGTTTATTTGTAGTAATTATTATAAAAATTTTCTTTAAATAAACGTTGGTAAAAAAAAAAAAAAAAAAAAAATTATTCTGTTTGTTTTAAATGAATTCATAATTGTATTTGTTTTTAGATAACAAAAGTTACAAACGATATAAGGTTTCCTCGTATTAGACGAGACCTGCAATATATTACCTCCAAATCTTTTGTTAAGTCTCCTCGAAGTGCATTAGAGGTCGTAGAAGCATGTAACCTGCAAAATGTCTGGCAAAACTTTGGCGTATCTCAAGACGCAGACGATCTTATACGATTTTTTACGACATCCATCAACGAGGAAGAATATTCCTATTGCATTTGTTCATCATTTAAAACAATTGAACTCGTAAAGGAAATTATATCGAATTCCAAAAGAAAATATTTAATAGAGGCTGCACTCAAAATAGTTTCCCGTGGATATTTCAACAGCTTCTTGTATTGTGTATCCAATATTTTGAAGAGGTAATAATTAAAAATTTAACTTATTGTTTTAGTTGTTATAATTTCTTAAACGTTTAAAAAAGATTGTTTTTTTAAATTAAAAACAATAAGTAGTGGGATTCTATAACTTTTAACAATAGCAAGAATTGTTATCCTGTCGACTCATTTTGTCGTTTGCAGTAACGATTATGCGATTCTGTAACTTAATGTTAAAAATATTGTTAGAATTTGGCACTATGTGGCAACTCTGTTAAAATAAAAAGAGCTAAAAGGAATACAAAAAAAAAACAAAATTGTGCGGTCAAATAGGAGGTAAGTTAAAAATTTTAAATATAATAAAATAAATGTATACAAATCTTAAATAATTTACTAATTATTTTATTTGTAGAATGGACTTTAACTCTACCCAAAAAGATGTTGTGCATCTGCCGAGCAACTTAATTATATGGCCGATTTCATGCTGGAGAATAAGGGGCTGGCTGGTGGAAAATTCCAGAAAATACACGGCAAATTGGAGTCTCAAAAAAGTGGGAGCAATTAGCGGAAACGCTAAACAGTTTTGGCGGAGCTGTGAAGTCAGTTGACCAATGGCACACGGTAAGTAAACTTTGTAAAATATTTAATAATGTGCACATAATTGATGCTTATACCTATGTGCAGCGTTACCGTTGGTGCCACTAAAGTGGCAATTTGCCACTTTTTCGACTGCTTGGATACTATTTGGCCACTTGTACAAAATGCACCCAAATGTGGTACTTTTTGCGATTCTTGCCCCTTTTTTGATACTTTTTACGCTAGGAAAATATACTTTTTTCTTTCTGTTTTATTATAACCACCAGCTTTAATATATGTAAAACTGTGTTAATATACATATGTTTTTGTAAGCAAGTTTATATGAAATTTTTTTTTTGTCATGCGTGGTTAGATGAAAATCGGTTTAGTAAACTTTTTATTAACCTGTTTTATTTATTATGAATAAGGGGATAAAGATATCTCACATATCGATTTTCAGAAGAGACAAATTACTTTTTTTTACCACATATTTAAAACTTTTTGCTATTTATTCTTTTATAAATCAAGAATTAGAAAAAATTCCTATAAATATTTAAAAGAATATATAGCAAAAAGTTTAAAATATTTGGTAAAAAAAAGTATTTTGTATCTCCTTAAAAGTCATGAAGAAGAAACCGAACTGTTGTGTACCGAAAACTTGCCTAAAATTTGTGTTATTGACATTAAAAGTAAAATCTAAGTTTTTACCAAAAATTGTGTAATGAATATATAATAAGAATTGATATAAACACCATAAAGCTCAATATATTGAAGTATTTAGACCCAATATTTATAATGTCTAATGAAGATATAAATTATTTCGAATTAGTTTCAGAGTTTAAAGATATTATAACTGACCCAGATGCATTTATACATGAATTCAAATTTCTAGAGAGTAAAGTTAATGACACGAATTATAAACACATATTTTAAATGTCGAATGCTGAGGATTTTTGGCGTGAAATAGGAACATTGAAAAATAGATTTGATGAATATACCTATATATGTATATATTCAAACTTGTACAAATTGATCTCTCATATTTTTACATTGTCACATAGTAGTGCTTCTGCTGGGCGTGTTTTTACTAAGTTAGCTTTAATCAAAAATAAAGTAAAAAATAGGCTAAATACATTTTACGAAAGTATGGAAGTCGTTTTAAGAACAATTAATTGTAAAATTTGTATGAAACTGACCATTAATAAATATGTAGCACAGGACGACATTGAAAAAGTTTGCTTTCAACTAATTCTTATGTTTTTGGAATGCTAAAGACGAATATGAACACAGTTTTTTTCCATCACGTCACATTTATCAGATACACCAATTATTGTAATTTTGGAAGATGCTTTGTACCACAATTAATAACCAAATCCAGTTTTATAGTTTTGTTCTATAAACCTGTAGCCCGTTTCTGTATATCTCACATCGTAAAACTCTTCGCATGAAACGTGTGAATTGCAACAAAAATAGTGTGAAATGAAACAAAAAATGGTTTTTCTCACACAAGTGTTTCTGTATCTTTTTTTTGCGAGAATTATCTGTCATTTAAATAATTTTCCAGCAATTATTGGAAGGATGCGAGAAAAAGTGTTTCTATAACAATATTTTGCGAAAAGTTTCTTTCAAGAACTGTCAAAATAAGTCACATTTGAAATTGGTGGCGAGAAAAACAAAATGTAGATATTTTGAATTTAAAATATGTTTATATACTATTTTTTTTAAATAAATAAAAAAATAGAAGGAATATAAATGATAAATGCATAATTTATATGATGAAAATAAACAAAAAACAATTGTTATATTTTGTTAGTTTAAATTTTTGTTAGCCTTTTCTTGTTTTGGTTTTAATCAGTGCTGCCAGATAAATTTGTGTCAAAATCGTCAATTTCCCGAGAAAAAAATAAAAAAGATCGTCTTTTTTGTTTTAAAAATCGTGCAATTTAAAATCAATTTTAAACAAATTTGTTTCGACTTTTATTAAAAAATAATCAAACAAAAACATAGTTAAAGTTCATGGATATTTAATAATTATTATTTAATAATTGAGATATAAATCTTTAATTTACCTATTCCTATAATCTTTTTCTTTTTACCTGAAATAGACTAAGTAGAATACCTTGTAGTTAAAATTAAAAAAATCGGTTCATAAATAAACGGGTTAAAGACCCAGTAAAATCTTCGCCTACAAAATTATATGTTAAGTAATCAGAAACACATAAAAGCACTACATACAATTCTACTGAAAAACTAATGAATTTTACAAGGGTTGTGCCAAAAAGAACAAATTCAAAAGTCATTTTTTTTTTATCTTAATACATCCAGAAAAAAGTAGTTATCGAAGTTCTTATGGAAGAAAGCTACTTAATAACGAGTGAAAGAAGCTATCTATTTTGAAAAAGTTTTTACTGGGAGACAAACAAATTTCTTTCTTGCCGGAATAATGGTTTTGGCACAAAAGTGTACATATAAGATAAGAATATCAAATATCAATCATATTTTGTATATGTATATAAGAAGTATTAAATGTTCAAAATAAGCCAAGTCGGTCCATTACTTTCCCTCGAAATTTTGCTTTTGCCGATACATTTTTTAGGGAAGAAACAAACAATTTCGAGGACAATTTTCACAATAGGGATAGACTATGGGGCTTATAGTGTAAAACGCAACGCCAACAATTTCATTAAAAGCAAAAATAAAATCAAAAATATTTTATAAATTTGTTGTTGCTTTCTACAGACATTCATATTATTTTTTGTTTTCAATTTTCAACGCCACAAAATAGAAGTGTTTGAAATTTAAAAATTCAAGATGAATTTCTATAGAAAGTAACAACAAAATTATAAAATATTTTTGATTTTGTTTTTGCTTTCGTCACTTTTTTAGAAAAAATCATCAAAACGTCACTTTGTTAATATCGGAACAAAAATCGTCAAGATGACGATAACTCGTCAAATCTGGCAGCCCTGTTTTTATTATATTTATTTCTTTTGTTGACGTTTCGCTTTTATTTGACACTTAAGTACTGGAAATATTCCAGTATAAACATAATTTGTTGTGTCTGTTTTCGCATTCAAATACAGAAACACTTTTATCTCATAAATCGAGAAACGATGGAATTTTTTGTTTCACACTTCATGTAAGAAATTTTACGATGCGAGAAATACAGAAACGAGCTACTGATTACAAAAATTTGAAGCAGAAATAGACGAAAATGGATAAAAACTAAATATGCTATAGTAAAGAAATTAAAACACTAGCACTTAAATTTAGTAGCATGTATGCATGCCGTGCATTTATTTGTATTAAAGTGAGGAAGTGATTAAATATTAAGTATTTGAAAAAGTGATATTTTCTTTTTTGTTATAGGATTTCTTGTTTTCATCCGATTATAGCTTAGCTGGCAGGCCCACTTTGTCGACAAGAACATTTCTTTTGCATATTTATATTGAAAACAATAATAAAAACTAAAATTTGTTTTTGTTTTCAAAACAAATATACGAAAGAAGTTTTATTGTCGACATCGTGGGCCTGCGCAAACAACGTTTGTAATTTTGACTGTAAAATAAAATTATAAAACTATGGATTTTGTTATAAATTGTGGTACAAAACATCATCCGAAATTACAATAATTGGTGTATCTGATAAATGTGACGTGATGGGAGAAAACTGTGCTCATATTCGGCCATAGCATTCCAAAAAACATAAGAATCTGGTGGAATCGACAAACAAATATCTAAAAAGTGTTTAAATGTCTACCTGTGCAATATAGTGTCTTAAATAAATCAAAGAAGATGTATTCAGAAGGAATAGTACAAGAAATAGGTTACTAAATGTATATATAAAACACATTTAATAAATATCTTCTTTTTGCTGCAACAATGTCATAATCCAAAAAACATGTTTGGCAGAAAACAAGTTTAACGTTTTTAAATTACCAAAACATTAAAGTAAATATTTTATAAAAATTACTTCTCGAGAGAAATATTTACAAAATACCTATTTATTTTAGTTTTTACACCATTTAAAATTATAATAAATAGAAAAACAAACGTAAAAAATACATAATGTGTGTACTTATTTTAATTTTACAAGATGTGCCCCTTTTTAAAAAAAAATCCACTTTTTGGTGCCACTTTTTTTGTAGATATCCCCTTTTTTTGGTACTTTTTTAAAATATCCTACGGTAACACTGCCTATGTGAATAAATATTTTTACATGAAAAGGTATGGCGAGACCTCAAATCGCGTACCAGTATAAAGGTCCGCGACCGGAAAAGGCAGCAGGCGCTGACTGGTAATAGGCCTATTACAGAAGAGCCTGTGACGGAGCTGGAAGTGCGAGTCATTTCCTTAGTTGGAAATGAATACATTGAAGGAAGTTAAGTTGTCGCTGACAATGTGCCTTTAAGTGAAGTAAGTTAAAATAAATTTAATTTCGAACATAACAAAAATTAATTTTAACTTGTTGTTAAGGAATTGCAACTACGTATGGGAAGAGGGATGCGAAAGCATGTTTGATGACCTTCCAAGCACGTCAGGTAAGTCTGACTCAGTCAGGACCCCTGTCAGTGTGAGAAATACGCCACAAAAAACTAGACGGAAAAAAACCATCGATGCTGAAGTGCAGGACAAATTTTTTGGAGATCGCTAAACAGCAAGCTGATTCTTTTAAGGTACTTTTTCAATCATACACAATTGTTTATAAAATAATTACATTTTTCATATTTGTAACAGATGCTAACTGAAACAAACGCAGCTAATTTCGAGGCGACGAAGAACATGGCTGCAGTTTTAAATTATCTTTTTTTTTAGATTTTAAGTTTTGAAGTTCCTTATTTTTGTTTTTTATTCTTTTTATTCATTTTTTTTTATTAAATTAATATCTTTTTTTTAGATTGTAAGTTTTGAAGTTCTTTATTTTTGTTTTTTATTTATTTCTGAAAGTCTTTATTTTTAAAACCTTTTCTTTAGCTTCACTTCGGAAAATCAAATCTTGTAACGTTAATTTAACCGCCTTATACTCAATGCAAATGGATGAAACTTTGCAGGCATACATATTCCCGATGACAGTACACGAATACATGGGCGAAGCCAGGATAAAATCTAGGGGGCGGGCAAAATTTTTAAAACCTTTTCTTTAGCTTCACTTCGGAAAATCAACTCTTGTAACGTTAATTTAACCGCCTTATACACAATGCAAATGGATGAAACTTTGCAGGCATACATATTCCCGATGACAATACACGAATACATAGGTGTAGCCAGGATAAAATCTAGGGGGGGGGGGGAGGAGGCAACAATTTTTTGACCGCCTTTTACTCGATGCAAATGGATGAAACTTTGCAGGCATACATATTCCCGATGACAGTACACGAATACATGGGCGTAGCCAGGATAAAATCTAGGGGGGCGGGCAAAATTTTTTAAAAATGTTCTTTTTTAAGAAAAGCGTTTCTTAAAAAAATTTTTTTTAAATGTTCTTATTTATATTTTGTTTTTAACTAAATGTACCTGAATTCATAATAATAAAAGACTGAATTACCAGTGACATTTTTGTAGTTATTATTGAAATAAAAAATATTATTTATTTTCAAGAATGATAATTTTTTTTAAAAATAATTATGCGAAATGGTTGGCTTCATTATAACGAAATTAAGGACTCCCCTCTGGTTGGCTTGCTAGGGGAGTCATAAGCCATGGCTCTAATGGGTAACCAGAATCACCTACATACAAACATACGATTTAAAATATCAACACTTTTTGTAAATATTTTTCAATTATAAAAAGCTTACCAATGAGAAACATATGGTTTCCATTTTCAAAACTTCTCTGCATCACCCTTCGCACTGCACAACAGCTCCAAATGTAGGAATCATGCCTTGCTCCAGGATACCTTGCGTTAACATTTAAAATTTTAAGATTTGGGTCACATATCTAAAATAAATATTTATATGAGCATAAGAGAAACTGATGTTATAATTGTTTTTACCATTTGGACATTGATAGAGTGATAGCCATGATGGTTGAAATATGCGTATTCATGAATTTTTGGCGCCAATATGGACACAATCAATATCACCTATAGTACCACCTACAAAGGGAGAAGAAGATGAGGCAAATGTTGTTTTCGCTGCCTGCCGTTCCACTTGGGTCATCGGAAACCTTACAGTTGTAAAAAACATGCTGTTATTTATAACATCTGTTACACGGTGAATGCAACGGCTTAGAGACGTTTGGCTCATTGATATACCCCAATGTTCACCTACTGGTCGTTATATACAATTTAAATATACCTATAACCTGTTTTTCTGTAGATAGTGCAGTTATTCTTGTGCCTCTTAATCTACTGTCAAGCTCCGAAACAATATCATCTACAAACTCCGGACTTAAGCGATAAAGTTTTCGAAACTCTATAGGTGGCAGATGAAAAGGTGTATCTACATCTCGCAGCAAACGCCGAGTTACATTTCGATTGCTTATGGGCTCTTCCGTTGATAAGTTATATCCCAAATATTCAAAAGCCATTAGTAGATCGAATTCTTTAAAATTTGTTTTTTTTTTTTTTAATTGCAAAAATGTCACTTGTTTTTATTTAACAACTAAAAAATTGTTGACGTTAATTCTTTAAAATTTGGTTTTTTTTATTTGAAAAAATGTCACTTGTTTTTATTTAACAACTACAAAATTGTTGTCGTTTACTTAACAACTCAGCTGATTGCACACAATAACAAGTGTTGTTAACCCTAAGTTCGAGAATAACAAAATCGTTAAACTAGTTATCTCCGTGAACATAACAAAGTAGTTAACAAAGTAAATCTTGTTTCACTCAAAAGAAAGAGAGCAACAGAATATGTCTCTCTTCTCCTCATTAAAATTGCGTATTTCTGGCTGAGCAGAACTAAACTTAGGTGCAGCCAAGTTAAAATAGCGAAATATTGTGAATAGATATGGCAACTTTAGCCATTTTATAGAGAATATCTTCTTCTTGTTTTCGGTGTATGGGAGAGTTTTCGGCTTTTAACAAGATAACAAAGTAAAACCGGAAATGTTATTAAAATAATAAGTAATTAAAATATTGCGACAAACTAATAAATTTAAATTAGTTTACAAATAATTGTGTTAAATTCCTTTAGAACTTCACTCATTTTTTTCTTTTGGCTTAGGGGCCAAAATCAGGACATCCTCCGAAGGTTGGCTATATGTGGCGTAAAGCTTAACACTAAAGCTTCATTTTTGTATACAATTTATTTCAAACTAAAGTTTTTTTTAGAACGAAGTTTGAAAAATTAAATTTTTATTGAACTTCACTCATTTTTTTCTTTTGGCTTAGGGGCCAAAATAAGGACATCCTCCGAAGGTTGGCTTTATGTGGCGTATAGCTTAGTACTTAAGCTTCATTTCGGTATACAATTTATTTCAAACTTAAGTTTTTTTTAGAACAAAGTTTGAAAAATTAAATTTTTATTGAACTTCACTCATTTTTTTCTTTTGGCTTAGGGGCCAAAATAAGGACATCCTCCGAAGGTTGGCTATATGTGGCGTAAAGCTAAACAGTAAAGCTTCATTTTTGTATACAATTTATTTCAAACTTAAGTTTTTTTTAGAACGAAGTTTGAAAAATTAAATTTTTATTGAACTTCACTCATTTTTTTCTTTTGGCTTAGGGGCCAAAATAAGGACATCCTCCGAAGGTTGGCTTTATGTGGCGTATAGCTTAGTACTTAAGCTTCATTTCGGTATACAATTTATTTCAAACTTAAGTTTTTTTTAGAACAAAGTTTGAAAACTTAAATTTTTATTGAACTTTACTCATTTTTTTCTTTTGGCTTAGGGGCCAAAATAAGGACATCCTCCGAAGGTTGGCTATATGTGGCGTAAAGCTTAACACTAAAGCTTCATTTTGGTATACAATTTATTTCAAACTTAAGTTTTTTTTAGAACAAAGTTTGAAAAATTAAATTTTTATTGAACTTCACTCATTTTTTTCTTTTGGCTTAGGGGCCAAAATAAGGACATCCTCCGAAGGTTGGCTTTATGTGGTGTATAGCTAAGTACTTAAGCTTCATTTCGGTATACAATTTATTTCAAACTTAAGTTTTTTTTAGAACAAAGTTTGAAAAATTAAATTTTTATTGAACTTTACTCATTTTTTTTTCTTTTGGCTTAAGGGCCAAAATAAGGACATCCTCCGAAGGTTGGCTATATGTGGCGTATAGCTAAGTACTTAAGCTTAATTTTGGTATACAATTTATTTCAAACTTAAGTTTTTTTAGAACAAAGTTTGAAAAATTAAATTTTTATTGAACTTTACTCATTTTTTTCTTTTGGCTTAAGGGCCAAAATAAGGACATCCTCCGAAGGTTGGCTATATGTGGCGTATAGCTAAGTACTTAAGCTTTATTTTGGTATACAATTTATTTCAAACTTAAGTTTTTTTTAGAACAAAGTTTGAAAAATTAAATTTTTATTGAACTTCACTCATTTTTTTCTTTTGGCTTAGGGGCCAAAATAAGGACATCCTCCGAAGGTTGGCTTTATGTGGCGTATAGCTTAGTACTTAAGCTTCATTTCGGTATACAATTTATTACGTGAGCCAAGATAGCGTCGACGAAATAGCGTCGAATTTGGGAATTTAAAAACCGGGAAAACAAAATACCCAAATTATCGTCTTTTGCAGAATAAGAACAAAAAGTTAGCGTCGAATTTAGGAATTTAGAGGGATTTCAAAAAGTAAAAAAAAAGTTAGCGTCGAATTTAGGAATTTAAAAAGGGGAAGTAAAAATAACTAATATTTTTAATAAAAATACAAAAAATAGTTAACACAAATTAAAAAATACACATTTAGGAACAAAATAAGCGATGCGTACAAAAAATCGTACGGTCTGTTCCCGAGATATTTGGGTGCATCCAAAATGGTCAGTAAAAAGCGTTGCTGATTTATCCCTTGGAACACAGGCTTTTGCACGGTATAAACTGTATATATTCTGAAAGTAAATCGTTTTCCGCACAAAATGAGCGATGCGTGCAAAAAATCGTTCGGTTAGTTCCCGAGATATTTGGGTGCATCCAAAATGGTCAGTAAAAAGCGTTGCTGATTTATCCCATGGAACACAGGCTTTTGCACGGTATAAACTGTATATATTCTAAAAGTAAATCGTTTTCCGCACAAAATGAGCGATGCGTGCAAAAAATCGTTCGGTTAGTTCCCGAGATATGTGGGTGCATCCAAAATGGTCAGTAAAAAGCGTTGCTGATTTATCCCATGGAACACAGGCTTTTGCACGGTATAAACTGTATATATTCTGAAAGTAAATCGTTTTCCGCACAAAATGAGCGATGCGTGCAAAAAATCGTTCGGTTAGTTCCCGAGATATTTGGGTGCATCCAAAATGGTCAGTAAAAAACGTTGCTGATTTATCCCATGGAACACAGGCTTTTGCACGGTATAAACTGTATATATTCTGAAAGTAAATCGTTTTCCGCACAAAATGAGCGATGCGTGCAAAAAATCGTTCGGTTAGTTCCCGAGATATTTGGGTGCATCCAAAATGGTCAGTAAAAAGCGTTGCTGATTTATCCCATGGAACACAGGCTTTTGCACGGTATAAACTGTATATATTCTGAAAGTAAATCGTTTTCCGCACAAAATGAGCGATGCGTGCAAAAAATCGTTCGGTTAGTTCCCGAGATATGTGGGTGCATCCAAAATGGTCAGTAAAAAGCGTTGCTGATTTATCCCATGGAACACAGGCTTTTGCACGGTATAAACTGTATATATTCTGAAAGTAAATCGTTTTCCGCACAAAATGAGCGATGCGTGCAAAAAATCGTTCGGTTAGTTCCCGAGATATTTGGGTGCATCCAAAATGGTCAGTAAAAAACGTTGCTGATTTATCCCATGGAACACAGGCTTTTGCACGGTATAAACTGTATATATTCTGAAAGTAAATCGTTTTCCGCACAAAATGAGCGATGCGTGCAAAAAATCGTTCGGTTAGTTCCCGAGATATTTGGGTGCATCCAAAATGGTCAGTAAAAAGCGTTGCTGATTTATCCCATGGAACACAGGCTTTTGCACGGTATAAACTGTATATATTCTGAAAGTAAATCGTTTTCCGCACAAAATGAGCGATGCGTGCAAAAAATCGTTCGGTTAGTTCCCGAGATATTTGGGTGCATCCAAAATGGTCAGTAAAAAACGTTGCTGATTTATCCCATGGAACACAGGCTTTTGCACGGTATAAACTGTATA